>CAJUYH010000711.1:2662-15155 GCA_910591685.1 Galerucella tenella
TCAACGGAAAAAAAAAAAAAAAAAAAAAAAAAAATGAAAAAACAATCAATCGATGTTTCAGTACTTTGATGAATAAAAAAAAATACTCTTTGCATTCGTACTATTCCAATTCACAATGTAATTAATCATGTATACAATATTTATATTATAAATTTATTAATTAATGATAAAAATTTATTTACGACAAAATTCTATATTGAATTTAATTTTAATGGAATAAATAAAATTGATTGAATTATCGTATACACAATTAGTTGATGATATGCTTGGATGCACTTTTGGTTTTTTATTTTTGTTTTTTTCATCAATGCAACAAGTCATTGCATTGAAGATATCATATAATAAATTATTGCAAAATAATATACAAAATTTGAATTGAAATAAATTGTCAATTTTTCTTTTTTTTTTTTCGTTTTTCAAATCTTTATTCACTCAATATATTAAATCTACCAATTAAATCTATCCATTCACATATTCACATTGGGTGGAACGTTGATACCATATCAATAATTCAACGTATGCTTGTCTATTTTGCGAGAGCGCCAGAGGAATTGTATGACCGACAATTTCATCAACGTTTATACAGATTGAAGAGATTTCATCCAACTCCAGACTCAAATCTCATGACTGCAATTGTCTTGCAGTGATAATTGAGAAACTTTGATGGACATAAGGGTCGGAAAGATAATAAAAACATATATATATATATCTATGCCTTTAATATATAATCTACCATAGAAGTATATAAATTGTCTAGCTCGTATACATTAATAAGACATTTTGGCCACTCGCTACGTGAACGAGTTTTCTTCGTAATGCCTCAGCCGATAACAGCGATTTCAACAACACAACACTGTGACAATACACGGGCGACATTGTATATATATATTCAGACTATCGTCATTATAGAAATAACCATCAAGCTTGGGAGTTTAACTTGGATGTATACGAACACACTGATGACCCAAATGAAGGAAATAAATGGAATGCGAAACCCTAATATCCAGCGACAGACATCAACAACGAAATAAATACATTAGCACATACAATTGAAGATTTCTACATTTCTTCATTCAATAAAATTTCTTAATTTCAAATTTAAACGATTAAATGAAATTTTATTTCTCTACTGTTATTCTTTTAAATATCAACTGAGTTTATTTTTCAAGTCACGATCCATCGAAATATTTATATATATATATATATATATATATATATATAGACTGACTATAATAAATTCCAATTGATGTACCAATCAGAAAAAAAAGAAAAGAATGTTTAGTAATGCAATGTGATGGAACGTGATAGAAAGTAAAAATATAAGAGATGAAATGCGGAAGTGATATTATACGTAGATTGATAATAAATTACGAAATACGTCATTTGTCAGTGCATCATTCACATAATAAATATTATGTAGTATGCAATGTGCAAATAGAACAGTAGTGTGACCGAACCAAGTATATATATATATATATATATATATATATATATGTGTGTATCGATTTCAAAGCACGCGTGGCGCGTCTGACCACATACATGCGGTTCAGCCACAACTACTTACGCATGTTAATTATTGAGTATTGAATATAATTCTGATTATTTATAATGAATTATATTGTGGGCTGTAAATAAAAACATGATGAATAAACAAACGTATGTACTTGAAATAAAAAAAAATAATAATAAGAGGTTCAAAGATTTTTGTTTGTTATTTAGTAGATATATTTGTTTTCCATCGTAATTATTTAAAAATCATGCACATAATTTTATTTTCAACAGAATTTGTGTGTGAAAGTTATTTGCCTGACCTTCCGCTTTAATTTGCACGATTGCCATCAGAGTATACGGGGCATGTCCACGACCACGTATACATAAAAAGGTACCGCTGTGTGGCTCCGACATTTCGCAATTACCATATATACACAAACCGCGTGTTGGAGTAATCCGGCATGGCTAAAGCTTGAAACACTGCGCCGCTGGACTCATACGAGTGGGGCAGTGTTCACTTTCTCCTCTTGGATCGGGCCTTAGCCAACGCGGTATGTACTGCTAAAGGTAGTGAATACCCACATTCAGCAATCAGTTTTTATCAGCCAACAGACATTGTCGTGAGCCTAGACGCGCTCGAAACTTTGGATGAGTCACTTATTTTTCAAGTCCTATAATAGTATCAGTACGTATAATTTTTTACGTTTTTATTAAATTTATTATTTAGTGAAATTGTGACACGATTATTTTCATAATGGTTTTATATAATAATCAATTCGTCTATTTATTCTTAGATAATTGAAATTAATTTGAAAATTGATTGTCAATAGAAATTGTTATTTATTAATTATCGAACGATTTTTTTTTCTTACACAAGACAATTTTGAAAACTTTTTTTCTTCTATATTTCATAAAGTTCATGCAATAGCCACAATGTTTACTATCCAACATTATATTTCAATTAAATATTAAAAATAGTGTCAAGTGTACAAAGTGTGTAGAAAGAGTAATGAATTTATAAAATGCAATTATTCTTTTCATTAGATCACTTTCATTTAATATCGAGGTGTATGTACGTGGAATAGAAGAATGCAGTTATCCCGAGTATGTACATTGCTCTTGTGTTGTCTAATGGCATTGGGACACGTGATATCAGCGCCAAGTCCACAAGAGCCCACATTTGAATTACCAGTTGAATTAATTGGATTTCCTGTTATTATTGCCGCTGTAAGAATTACAAATTTTTTCCGAAAATTTGCATATTCATTGAATCCTAGTAAGTTGTTATACTTTATTATTTCCGTAATATTACATTACTATTGCACGCGATAATTGGATGTTGAACGAAACCTAGTTCCTGCATGCTTATGTATATAAATGTATACGGAGAAATGTGAAGCAAAAATGAAACCGGATGTGGTTGTGTAAGCGAAAGTGTTAAAGAAATTCATTAATCTCTATTTTTATTTCAATGAGGTGATTTAATATTTTGTTTTGTATATTTATGTTTATATAGAGACGTATTTAAATCGTTCAAAACGTTTTGCTATTATTAATGATGAGGAAATTTTGGATGTGGCACAAGTGGAGAAAAAACTTGTCACTGAATTTGGCGATGGTGTTTGCATTTATGAGAGAGCATGCGCAAGATATGCTGATATTACTTTGAGAAAAGGACGTCGCATTGATAATATTGATTGGGATGAAATATTCAGGTGAGTATCATTGGTATTTTTATGAGAAATATTACGGGATTTAATTGAATTTAAATAGTGCGATGATTGTGTTGTGCATGAGAATTTAAACAGTACAAAGTTGGGATAAAAAAACAAAAATTAAAGTCCAATGGAAAACTCATTATGGATTTATGAATTCAAAAGAATATCGCGTGTGCATTGCGATTATTGGGTCAAAGTATTTTCTCGTTGTTTCATCATTCACAAAGAGAAAAAAAGAATATGAATTCAAGTAATAACAATTTATCACGAACTGCTGCCAAAGTTCACAAAAGATGTGGTGGTGTAATCGAGATGTATTATGAGCTGATAATATTTCGAAATCTCATCATCGTTGACACAGAAAATGAACATTAATAATGATTACGAGTGAATTGAAAAAAAAAAAAAGCAAACGTAACATGTGCTATATAAATCATCGCCAATACGCGTTATTTATTCGTAAAAATGAAACATAAAAAATTCCAATGACTCTATCAATAGATGAAAAAATAAAGGTATAATCAAAGTGGTCGAGAAGAATTATTTCACGCACGAAATATTTGTTTATCAGAACATACACTTTGAAAGTTACTTCACAGAATTGTTTAATGTCAAGTAGGCTTTAAAGACATATCATCAAAGCAATTTGTGTGACACCTCGAGCGCTGCCAAATCCGTTGGACATTCTCGAAACAAAGTGCTGAAAAAAGAGGGGAAAGACACAAAAAAAAAGTCCGAGAGTGTAAAAAAAAATATGAAATAAAACGTTTTTCTCCGGTTTGGTTCTCAACTAATGGGCGAGGTTCTTCTGTGTATTTCGCTTGAGAACTCGTAAAGCCCAAGATCGAGACGCGAGCGAGGTAACGTTCAGGGATTTACTCCAAAGACCTCACTGTGTCTCACTAAGTACCGCTTCTATACGTTCGAAACAGTAGTGCCTTACACTAAACTCTGTTGTAAGCAACGTCGGGAACAGATAGTCTTAATGGCTTTGGCGCGCGCGTGCCCTAATGTATCCTGATAATTCTACGGCTACTTCGTGTCCTCTCCTCTAAATTTACTATTATCCTTTTTTTTTTGTTTGATTCTACTGTATAAGCTATTCCAAATTCACCAGCCATCTTCACGATAGAAACAAAAAAATTTAACGATAATCTTTTGTTCTCGATTATATATATAGATATATATTTTTTTTTTCAGTCACTATAAAACATCACCGGATCCCATGAAGGACAACTATCTTCTGAGTGTGTTTTTAGGTGACATTGTTGGCAGTCCCAGACTGTGTCGTCAACTTGCCAAGCGTGGAAGAACATGTAATGACAAGGCATTATCTGATTAGAGATGAATGATTGACATATGTTTTTTGTCACTAAATATTGGAATCCATCTCGTGAATTTATCAGAATATTTTTGAACGATGGAATTTTGTTGAATAGATGATAATTTTGTTTTTAACGGGGTCCACAAATTTACTCTGCTCTTATAGATAATTTCTCATAGCTGGGATTCCTGGTGCTATGTGATGACGATGACATTTAGAATATTTTACAGGATGAAATATAACGATGAATTCTATGAAACGGTGCTATATTAGATCGTTAGGATACAATTAAAGGATAATAGCTAGATAAATAAATAAATCTCCAATCACCGGAGTATTATTTCGAAAAACAAATGTAAATATACAATATTAGTTATGTAAGTTGTTGAACTTGACAAACATAATACAAATGATATGTAAAATATTTGAACATGACAAATGAATTGCTATAACCTTCATCTCCTTTATTTTTGTTTATATTGCAATAAATTTCTATACATCCAAACAGTATTTTACAAACTGTTTATTGTTATATATATTGTTATGTTAAATGCAACAATTTTTTGTATTTAGAATGATGGTAACATATAGAAATTTTGCTGTCGTTCGATTTCAATGGCAACATTAAAATACAAATGATAATTTAAGTCGAAGACTAAAAATATGTTATCGAGAGAATGTACAACATGACGTTATGTCTTTGCACAGCCCACACTTATTTTAACGGTTAACTTTCAGTATGTAAAGTGTCAAACGAACAGCCAGTTGCGACGCGACCAGTGGTGAAGAACCTTTCACTCAGTTCACATTGAAAATTACTGCGACACGATCGTTAATTCAATTTACTTATGTCTGCAATGCATTTTATTTCCCTTGTCGATTAAATTCTCTCGATTTAACCACAAATTACTAATCGACTTATCAAGATTGAATTAATGAACATTTTTATTATCATTTGTTTCAACAATAAAATCTGAATTGTTGAAGTAATTTACTCAAAAGTTTTGTCAACTCAATAATTGCTCTTTGCAATTCTTTTTCAATTGTTCAATTGCTCTCATGGAGCACAGAAGTGACAGAGTGAAACGTGAATGCTAACGGTGAATTTTTTCAAGTCAGAAAACATTGTAAAAAAAAAAAAAATAATAAATAACAAAGAAAACATAAAAATTCATTTAAAAAATTATATTTAATTTTGTTTTACTAGTGAGAAAGTTACACGGTTTTATTATTAAGTATGCGTTCGTGTTGGAGTTCAGCGTCCTACTGGCCGCAAACGAAAGTGACTCTGCTCGTGAAGAGCATCAGCCTTGTCCTCTTTCTCGGGTTGTTTCTAGGGCTCGACACAGCGGCAGTACACTTGAGTCCGGTTCAAGTTCATCGTAACACTCAACAACTGCAACATTGCGACTTTACGACTAACGGAAAAGTTTACAGCATCCAAGATTTATTAAAGTAATTTTACATAATAATATTGAAGTGACCTGTAAAATACTCTGTCTATACAATAAAATACTTTAATCGGTAGATGTATGAATGAATTGGCGTTGAGGACTGAGAACCAACGAAGAAAACGATCAACCAATGGACGAATACCATTTTTTTCAAACACTTTACAGTCAAAACAATATTCACAGTATTCTCCACATTCAGAATCACAAAATTATTATACACCATCCACCAATTTGGTAAACTATCCCTTTAACACTTGAAATAAATATAACAAATAATTTTAACAATGATATTATTCATTTATTCTTATTCGTGCTTCGGTTTTAACAGCAAGATGAATCATATCCTGCGAACCGTCCAGGATATTATAAATATCCTCCTGCATTACCGCCCACCTATCCACTATCATCTGATTCGAGTTCCACTTCGGGAATTTTGGGTATTAACTTGGTGGACGCTCTCTCATCCATATCACAGTACGACGATCTCAAATGTGTTCCCAGAATCATATGTGAGGTAGCTACTGGTGTAACACCCGGAAATTTCATGTACAAGCAGAGTTACATGAACACGGGAATGAATGCGTTAATTAGGTATAGATAGTGCTTATTTTTTATTCATTTTCATATCAATATTACATATTATTCATGGCTATTTTTTGTATTTTTTTGTTAATCAATTTTTTTTTTCGCAGCCTTTTGACGTCTCTCAATTCTGGCGAAACATCGCCGTTGCTTAACTTTGGCAGATCTGCTTTAATGGGTTATACGAATCGAGGAAACCCTGAAATTTGTTATCGTCAATATTCCAAATGTCCCCGAAATCCTAATGATGTTGTCAATTATCTCAACAATCACAACGGTGGATTTTTCCGATTCTTCAACAATCGCAATATAGGTTATTAATTTAATTGACCAAACTGTTCAATATATTTTTCTACTCCCAATTGAATTATTTACATATATATATATAATTGTGATTTTAAGGAAACGGATATCGTGTAAATTTTGGTGATGCAGCATTACCACTATCTCTTAACTCTGTATCGGATCGCAAAGGCACTGGCGAATTAAAATTCGACATTTTAATACCTGTAACCAGATCAAAAACTTCAAAATATCCCGACGATAAATCGAACAGCAAGAAAATTATGTTTCCTGATGATCAACATCATTTCACTCGTTTAATTAAATCATTCGATCATGACTATGAAAATGGTCGTGTGACTCAAGCGGAACCGAAATTTTTCCCTCAGGTAATGTATTAAGTTTTCTATTTCTTATTTATTTATTTATTTTATTTTTCACATCAATTATAAATACTTCAGTTAAATAGAATTATTGCCAAATGTTTCATGAGTTCATATTTTTTTTCTCCGCTAGGATAGAATGGATCAAAATATACCCAGTCATTTATTTTATTTGAGCCAAAGTCAATTGCCTAATGAAGAACAAAATCCATACGATAAATCAAATATGACAGAGGCGAAGGTTTATCTACTTGAAAATGTTTCAAATCAAAATTACAAGAGTTTTATCTTTCCAGACGGCCAAAATGTCGTGACAGACATGAGCTTTTCAAAGTTATTCAATGAAGATTATAAAAAAATGCTGAAGAGAGGTCTTATTACGAATAACATACCACAGCCCATCAATTTCAAAGGTTTGAGTGTGATTAATCTAACGGAACTCTATACTGAAGATGATACTCCACAATTTATTCAAGTTATTCATCCTTGTGACATGATTTGCCATGATTCAAGAGGCACTGCCATTCAATTCCATCAAATTATAAAATCAGATGGTACATTATCAACAATTATGTCACCTGAACAGCCCGTTGTTGATTTATCAATATTACTCCCTTGCGAAATTATTTGCACAACTCGCAATGGCGATCGACAACAATTGTCAACAACACTCAACAAAGTATTGCGATCAAATCATCCTCATCATTATAGAAAATACGAAGGTTCAATATAAATTTAAAAATAAAAAAAATTAAATTAAAAATTTTATCAGAAAACGAAAAAAAAAAAAAAAAAAAAAAAAAAAAAAAAATTTAATTACGTTAATTTTTTTTTTAATCACTTACAAAGTAATGGGATTAGGTATTCGTCCTCCGTTTTGTCAATTTGTAACTACAATAAACAGTATGATTTTCAAATTATTATCCAAATAAAGCGTCGTATAAAAAAACATAATATAAAAAAGATATAATGCGTAATTCCATTACCCTCACAAATATTCAAAACCGAATATATATTTATATATATTTTTGTAAATCATACCTAAATCTATATAAATGAACTTTACAGTGGATAAGTCATCAAATCGATTCAAACGATTTCCATTGAGGAATAAAATAATGAAGCCACGTTTTGTTGGCGACACTTATATGCGCACAGCTGCTAAAAAAATGAAACCGATGTACGATGAAAATTCGGTAAGATCGTCTAGACTTTGAATTATACAATCAGCATAAAAAAAAAACCACCCACACTGACCTGAATTTCCAAACTCCATTCGCATCACAACACGTTGTCACTTAAATCTCATTTAAATTCAAATTCACTTTTACAATTGCTTTAAAAAGTTCTCCTCACTTTAATAAATCCCACACTCAACTGTTATTCTCTGCCCATACAATGAATAAAATTATTTCAACACCCCTGATATACTTTCTACTTTTCTATATCTTGTGAAAATAAATCCGAAGTATACAATAAGTATCTCATTGACCGTTTCATTGTCAGTCGAAAGAACATAGTCATATTATTCGTGGTATTTCGTTTTATCCAATTTGTTACCTCAATACTTTAATTCTATTTTTTGTTTTATTTTTTTCAGCTCAAGAGGCCAATGATCAATTTGCCCGTAAGCCACCCTTATGGATTTCCTGCTCAAAATGGTTGGCCCAGTGCACCATATACCCATGAAAATCCATTGTCAAATCAATTCCCAATGGGTGGAAATTTCCGAAACTTTCCAATACCATCAGTCGATGATGAACATTCATTAGGCCGTGTTGGTTTAGGTGAAAATCCACTTGTTTTTGGAATAACAGTCAAGCCAGAATCACCAATATCATTGCCGGACAGTGGAGATATCGCTCCAATACCAGCGATTGTTATGATGTGCGGCGGTTACATCTATTTCATTCCTGCCAATTCACAAACTGTGCCAATGTGTGGGCCACCTTTAGAAACTTTCAATGTTCCAACTCCACCCCAAATTTTATATGATCCGAAAAATAATTGGGGAAATTATACAAATTTTTTAACACAATTAACAAATATTGATGGTAACGAAAATCAAATAAATGGCACTCGTATACCTATAGTAACTGAAGATACAAAAAAAGAATTTTTGTATGAAAAACCTACGCTAATGTTCCCGGAAACTGAATCTACAGTAATGTATCCATATACACATCCAGAATCAATTGCAACGACGACGGCGCCAAGGGTGCCAACATTACCAATATTACCAATGCGACCACCACGGCCACCTCCTCTAGCGCATTCTGGTAGAATATTAAATTAATTACACCATTAACAGTTGCAATTGCCTCATTTACAATAATTATTATGTAATATTCCAGAAATACTCGATTACCTACAAAAGAGCTCTTGTCTTGAAGGTGAATCATGGGATTCTATTGATCGTCAATGTGTACCAGTTAAATATCATGAAGATGCAGAATATGATTATCCAAATGTGGGTGGTTATAATTGGGAAAGGATTTCGGTAAATAAACGCGATGGCGATAGCCAAAAAATTGTTATTATGACACCACACGCTGATATGTACATTAAAAGTATTTAATATAATTTTGCATACATTTAAATATATCGCAGAGATAAAAAGTTTCATAATTTAAATAGACTAGTTGAGTAGACTATAGTTATTTGACAATTATTAATAATAATATGATTGTGCATTGAGAAAATCATTGATGATCATTTGGTATTTATACATGATGCGTGATATTTAGTTTGGAGTAGTGTATCAAAAAGCTAATTGTCTCGAGCTGTCAGTTGCACCCCACTTGGGTCTGTCCGCAGCACACACCCCTCCAGGGCCTTGACTATATTCGACCACGGGGTTGTCTCACCCAATTCTCTCCTTTCTCTCAGTGTAGCTACTGTCTCTCTCACTCTCTCTCTGGCTCGACCCCGTCACCATACAAACATAAATATATACGTATATATATATATATACACAATAAATTATACGCCACAGAGAACTAAATAATTATATACCATCAGCTTTTACGTATATACGATTCATTGGAAAGCAGTTGGAAACAAACTTTTTTGTTTGGACAGTGTCAATGTCTAATTCAGTTTACTAAAGAGTCATTATATGTCTGTGTCATCACCTTATGCTGTATATTCTCACTGAATTATTGACATTCAAATATTATACACATTGCAATATATTCACTGCTCTTCACATTCAATTCTCATCACATTTTCACGTTATCAAAACTTTTCTTTTCCAACTCATTATAAATTTAATTTTTCTTCTGTTTATCGATAAAAAAAAAAAAACTTTTTGCCGACAGCTAAAGCAAAAAGTTATTTTCAAATGTATTTTTGTGAATGAAGTTTGTTGTTGATGAGAGTGTAAGAACACGTGCTTGAGAATGTGGTGGCCAAAAACGTATCATTGTTGATGTGTGGGTGATACATGAAATAATGTCGGTGGCATTATATGTGAAACAAGCAAGAACATGGATATATAGACAAGGTGTATTTTATCCAAAATTGTCGGGATATATATTATATAATACTATATTATTATGCAACAGCAAGCGGATGATCACATCAATATATATATATATATATATATATGCATGTGTATATTTTGTATAGTCACAAACTATATATGTCTGTTAACTGTTCATATGAACATAATCTTATTCCATTAGCTTTCCAGCACCAGTTCTCGAGTAGTCTATACGCCAGCTATTATTTTGCACGCTCCATAACATCAAAGAAAATCGCTTGGGTATTGTATGCTCCAACCGCGTACACAATAATTCCTCTTTATTAAGTGAGAAAGACGCGCGACAGGATTTTATGAGCAACGGACACACTGCTTATGTACTCTATGTATGTATATACTATTGGTATATATAGTATGTCGGCTTACCACACCCTAAGTGGTGAAACAAATCCGGTGGAATTGGAACTGATGCAAAGGAGCTCGTCGCTTTTGGTTCTCTTACGAGACCTATGTTATATATATATATATATATATAGTGTCATCTGACAAAGGACCCTCGGATAAATTACTGCGGTGGTTAATCCGTCCAGAGAGAAAAAAAAAAGGAAGAAAAAATGTCGAGCAGGTGAACGAACCCCTGTTGTGAGGGTGGCGAATGTCATGATGAAAATTCACCGGGAGAAAATTGAATTATAATTTTTTTTTCATATAGCCACAGTGTATTAAAATTAATTTGATCTTTTTTTTTTTATTCATTTATTTACTATTATTATTATTATTATTATTATTATTTCATTATTGTTTGTTTTTAATATTTATCGCGAATAATTAATCCGTAATATTGAATTGTCAAATGGGAAATTTTTTTTTCACACACTGCAAACGACAGAGGATTCAGTTCACAATAGCAAGAGGATATCTGGTGGAAAAAAAAATTCATTTTAAATCCATCTTTTTATAATATATTCGAGGTTGTAAATAATTCGCGGTATAGGTATTATATATTTATCCCCCTTTTGACCCGGAGGCCGTTTTTTCAATTCATCACTAAATCCCCCGAGAGCTGCTGGTCACTCACTTCTCGATAAGTAGATCTGTGGATGAAAAAAAAAAGAGAAAAAAAATGATAATAATAATAAAATAAAATGAAATTGAATAAAAATAAATAAAGAATAAAAACCCGAAGCGAGAAACGGAGTAAGAGGCTTCTGATTATTTTTCTATTGATATATCCGAAGTGACCGGTTTCTCAGGCAGTTCATAAATAACGCATTATATCGAGTGAGTGAAAACGGAAAGAAAAAAAAAAAAAATAAGAGGAGAGATGAAAAAGTGGTGGGTGCCGTCAGTCAACCACGCTGATTGCGGCATTGATGCCACGTGTCGCGGATCAATCGGCCAAGCAACGACAAACGCGTGCCTGTATTTTCGTATCATTGCACGATTTTGTATACATACACACACGTATATATATATATATATATATATATACTCTACACGCTTATACTGTCTCGTCTTTCACTCATACAATTCGCTTTTATCCGCGTCTCTCTGAACCCGCCATTTTTTATTATTTTTTTTTTCTTTTCATTTCGATTTTCAAACCCGATGGAAAAAGCAAAGCCGATGAATTTGAGAAGACGAAAAGCAAACATCATCCGTCCCCTTATACACATTTCCCCTCATGGCAATTGTGCGGATATATGATCGGTCCACTTTTTAAAATGGCATCCACACCAATAGAAAAAGAGGAATACATATATAATATCGGGTGA
>CAJUYH010000711.1:15165-58978 GCA_910591685.1 Galerucella tenella
CGTTGAGTGTATTATCTAAGATGAACAAACAATACCCATACCACACACACACACACACACACACACACACACACACACACACATGTCAGTAATCTGTTACATCTATGAAAAAATACAACATCAATATTTTATACGTTATCGCGTAAAAGTCATCAATTTCATTTCAGTTAAAAATATATTGTCAAACATTTATATATAAATGTATTTAATCAATGTTCTCACTTTTCATTTTTCTCCATATTCTTTCTGTACTCTCTCGAAATATTATTCTAATTGCATGAAAGTACTTTGGTTGATGAGCGAGATATAACACACGGCAAACTCCATTATTACCTCTGACATAGTGTACAATATAAATTGAAAGCATAAAATAGACAAGATCCAGAGACTTAAATTAGTCCAAACGAAATTCTCTCGTTCACACTGGCGTATAAGGATTATCTCTTGAGTATTTCTCATTTCTCTTTCTCTCACAATATATACATGTACACATAGACACCTTGCACTTATATCAACATGTGTGTGTGTGTGTATGTGTCTATACAATTACCCCTTTAGCTACTTGTACCTCTTGAGAGAATGAACGACTTGTCTCGACGCGAAAACGTATCTTCAGTATATATACATATAATGCAAGGATAACAAAGTGTGTACACGAGTATTATATAGAGTGTGTGGCGCACATGGCCAATCGCGTTTCACGTTTGGTAATTGCGAAGCAACGAGCAAGTTTGCACCAAATTAAAATGGCCAAAGAGTTTTATACTTCAACTGTACACACACGCACACACACATACACAGTATATGTACATAAATATATATATATATATATATATATATGTGGACAGAATAAAAGTGTGATGTGTTGAATGAAAATTTCATATACACTTGAGAAAGAAGTGGATTTAAGTGAAAAAAAAAAGAATAAGGGCATCATAATATTTACTTGGGAAAATTCCTGGGGCTTCATAGGTAAGAAAAAAAAAAGAAAAATATATTTAATAGTGATATGTTTCCTAGAGGCAATTTTACTTCTGTCTATATCATATGGTCAATTTTCATAAGACATAAAAAGCGATCGACAGTTGAGTGTGTAAGCACTTCCAAGTTTCCGTTCCACCCGAGTGACCACCAGTCCGCGCAACCCCTATATACCTATATAAACTTACTTTCTTTATGTATACAGTACCTATCTATGTGTTGCGATACCTCAGAGCTATGTTCTTAAATAATATATATATATATATATATATATATCCACATCCGTCTGGACCGCATCTACCCACGGAGAACATTGAAGAGTATTTTCACGATGGGTCGTTAAATGTATACCATATATATATATATATACATAAAGATATAGAGGGAGGTTAAAGCAAAATTGTGAGAACGGGCAATAGCTATTGGTTCACTCGATCCATCTTTTGCATAATAGCACTTATTCTCTCGCGCGCACCCTTCCCTTCATCCTCATCATTTTGAGTGAGCTTATATATATATATATATATATATGATTTTGAGCAAAAATCGTTATAGCTGTCAAGAAACCTTATATTCGCACAATCATATAATAATAAAATTTAAAAATAAATTCTTGAATATGATTTAATTTATTATTATTAAAATTGTTTCGATGTACTCGATGAATATTTCATCATGGGAAAATATCTGACTTTATTATTTACTTTTTACAATTTTTATTTCAAATAAACACTGATGATATGATGATGGTAGTGTGCTCTGTAGGACAATATGAATCATGGTGGAAATGTGGTAAATATAGTGATATGTGATTATACGGTGTCACTAGCTGTATATACATACAGAAGTATAACCAAACGTAGTGTGAGTGGGTAGCACTTTGCGCGGCTGCGTGGTATTATTAAGCTGACAATATCGGTGTAGAATAGGGCGCGAGTGTGGCTAGTCTGATGGCGGGTCTCGAAATTCGACTCCCGTACAATATAATAGAGTGACGCGTGCAAGCTTTATACTGGTCTGGCATTTGAACGCGCTGTAATTATATATGCCTCTGTTTCTGCACATTTCATATATATATATATTCATATGTATGTACGTAGATATATCATGGGCGCATGTCAATGGGCTATTTCCCCACAATTATACCATATAATAGCGATCTTTATGTCATTCGTAAACTGCAATATAAAACCCGCATCAAATTTATTTTTGTGTGCAGGAAAAAATAGGTGAAAAAAAAACATTCGATTTTTTTTTTCTGCTGAATTTTATAGAGATTATCTCAACTATTATGTTTCATTGTGTAAAGTGAATGTTTCAAAATTAATAAATAATAATAGTAATAGTTATTATTGTATTGTTATTAATGCTGCTGTATTGTTGTTCTTGGAATTTACCGATGATACTTCCGGTGATGAAGATGAAGCAGAAACAAATAGTAATAAATAAATAAACGATATAATATATATACATTTCCAAGTATTTAGTCACTGATAGCGCAAGTAATTTTAGTAATATCAAGAATTAATATACCAATATATAAATAATTATATAGCTTTAAATGTAAATCAATAACGTTATCGCCTCAAAATATACTACAGTAAATTCAATTTGGAATTGTTTATACACAGTAAATAATCCATACTTCAAAACGTTTTACTGATAAATAAATTCAAATGATTATTACGTCTATTAAATTCAATATTTATTAACATTATTTTTTAAATATAAAAGTGTATATATAGCCACCAGTAAATTTTATGATATAATTATTATTTAATTGGTACACATGATAGATCGAATGATTTCTCAATCGACATTAAATAAATATATACATACATGAAAATAAATAAATTATTTTTTCGTACATATCTTTTTTTCTACCAGATATTTTAATTGATACAGAGAAATTATAAGGTGTGTCTATATCTACATACACCTATACACAAACACTTATTATATATCAAGACACGAATGCGGACATAACTAATCCACGCGAGACAACTACGCTCAACTATATATTACACTTATGTATCGGATTATCGTCGCATGATTACAGATCAATTATATACTGTATAGACCCATGGATATTACAAATCTTTAATATACATACATATATATATAAACATATTCATATGTTATATGTTTGTGCCTTTCATTAATTCACTCCTGAAGGATATAATATAAATTATTGAGAATCGTACAGTAACATATACACCAAGTGCTAATTATTAAAACTAGGAGTATACATAAAGCGTATGAACTTTCGTAATCTCCATTTTACGTCGCACATTTGCGCTCATATATAGAGAATTATATGTTGTAATTGGTGAGAAGTTTAATTGTCTAGCATAAACGAAGTGGAAAAGGGACTATTATATTAAATGATCGAGAAGAAGGATATTGCGATCAGTCGTATCCTCCCAATATCACATACATATATATTGTGATGCAGTTAAATTGATAGACAAGCCGCAATTGCAATTATATCAATGCAGTGATATTGTGAACGATCGGCAACCCCATAATTGCATGCATTAAAGCAAAGAGAAATGTGATATTATAGATATACAAGTGGATAAATAAAATATAAGTAATCACTGTAGAATTACAAATGAAAGTGAATTTATATCATGCATATACATATATATAAATATATATTTATATATGTGTGCATATGTATTTATTATGTTCAGATTGTATAATATTTATACGATCGATATATCAGGGCTTTTATATATTGATTTAACGCTTATATAGAGAATTAATTTATCGCTGCAATGATGATTGATTAAATTGTTTGTGTAGTCTATCGTTCGATTAAAAAAAAAAATATATATGTATATATATATATATATACATATATAATGTTTATATATATTATCAGTGACATGTGCAATTATTATTGCTATTAATATTTTTTATTTTTTTTTTTTTTCATTTTTGCCATGTCACGAGGGGGATATTGCGTCCATCCCGTCGTTACCACTGCTACGACAATTAATATCACTCGTGCACCGCATACGATATAGAGTTCATGACGACGTCGCATATAAATTTGGCGCTCGAATAATTTCGTTCATAACTCAACCCTTCTGGTCGTAATTCACTTGGCGTTGTGTATATAGTCTCCTGCTCTCACTTTCCCACTCTCTCTCTCTCTCTCTCTCTCTGTCTACCTCTTTACTCAGTCTCGCTTATTCTCACTCATTCTCTCTATACAGTTGAGTGACTTGGACTATGCTAATGACTCGAAGATGCAAATCTGAGGGCGTGGACATGGACTCTATTTAACAGTCAAAAACAAACGACTGAACGAAGAAGAAGTATATTTTTCGCAACCCAAGGAATTTTTTTTATTTTTTTTATTTTTGTTTTTTTTTTGTTATCTCTTATAGTCACACGAATAGATTGACAATATAGTGGCACGTAGAGTAGTAATTGTTATGAACACCAGTGAAATTCGAGTATATTTTTAATAGCAAACATAATAAAAATGCTAACGTCGCAAAAAAAATTTTTTTTTTTTTCTTTCATTACTAGAATATAAAAACATATATATTGGTGGCTTTACCTACAATATACATGCATATATATATACATATGTAGAATGATATATCATGAGATAAAAATATTCTATACACACTGGATGACCTAATTTACCGTATCTCCATTTGTATATATGTAGATATATATATATATATATATATTTTTTTTATCGATGATTCAGCGATTTGTATGGGTGTGCATACAGTCCACGCGAATATTGCTCGATAGAAAAGATACCAAGAGGTAAAGAGAAAAAAATAATAAATATGAGATTGCTCCCAAAGGCAAAATGACCCATGATCAAATACATCGAGTTGCATCATAAACATACAGACACACATATCCACTATCCACAATTCATTGTAGTGAAATCGATAAAAATAATACCGATTATCAATATCAAATAATGTATATCTCGTTACACCAGTATACGACCTCAATCAGTATCTCAATAATAAATGTTTGTACACAGTCGGTATAGAAAGAAAGTTTAAAACAGCGAAAAAAAAAATTTTTTCAACTGCAGCAAATCACGAATTGACATAACTTGAGTAGCAGCAACACTGTACCGATGTGATATCATACACATTTAAAATCTCCACATATATATATATATATATATATATATATATATATACATAGATAATAATTCAACTAATGATAACAAGGATTTAGTTGAAATGGTAAAATAAATACCATCATACATCGTATCTCATACCGCCTGTGGTGTTTGTTTCTTCGGGATTGGTGAGAGAACAGGTATATAAGTGAGTGTGTACACAGGTGTAATACGAGCTCGAGGTGTGTCACTGAAGGTGCGTACAAGAAACGTGCTCACTACATAACGCATACACATACAAAATAGAAGTACAAATACATCCATATAATACATATGGAGTCAATTACGTCCACGTATCGCTAGACTGCCTGACGCCATCGCTGTATTGCAATACACTGTTTTTATTTTTCTCTATCACTTTTATTTTTGTTTTTTATCTTTTCTCTCTAATGAACAAGCGTTTATATTAATATTCATTGTACGATGATTAACTGATACTGCAACACTTTTGCCACTAAAATCCTTCTTACAAATTATCATTCAACTTTCAATAATTCCGACAATAATAATAATAATTATTATTATTGTTACAATAAAGAGAGAGAAAATAGACAACGCGTCTCATTTCAATCAATCATCCATTCATCAGCGTGAATATAAAAATTATAAATCATTATTATTTTTTTTTCCTCCTGTTTTTGCCATGCAGTTCAATGATTATTTTTTTTTTTTATCCTATTTCGCTGTGATTCATTTATTAGATTAGTTGCAACGAAGTTGAGCACGTTCCCAGTCGTATATAGACGACTAATCTCAGTGCCAAGTTGATAAAACAATTGTCTATAGTGCATATATCGCAGTTACGTGTACGAAATAATTGATCATACAAAAGACTATATGCCCATTAAAAAAAAAATATATATATAATAATTAAGTAAATAAAGAAAAATATGTATGTGAATCGTAGCGAATAATGATATTATATTCTCTGTTCATCACATAGTGAATGTCTCACGTTCGCCCTCACTCTCTCTCTCTCTCTCTTTCTATCATATTCATTCATTTTTTGTTCACTCTGTCTACATTTTTTTTATATTCTATGTAGGTATATAGGTACATACACCGCAATCGAGAACAATCGATGCGAAACGAAGCATTCTCCGCGAGCGAAGCGATTAATCGTTCACTATCGTCCCCTTTTTTCCCCCTCACTTCATTATACGCACCCACATATATATATATATATATATATATATATATCTCATTGTCTCTTTTTCAAGTCAAATCGCAGCTTCCCCTTTACTTCACCTTGTCCAGATCAACTCAATTCTCTTTTATTTTTTTTCCTTTCCAATCGACCTGTCTCTGCCTGTCGCACACTCTCAATAATCAACGGCTTCTCAACTATATATACAAATCAAACGCGAAACTTGTGTACAACATACGCGCAAAAGGATGTTGCGCATGTTGAATATATATATCTCATTATCCATAAATGGTTTCATATATATGTATACACGCGTAAACCTCCTGTACATATATATAAATTCATACATATCTATATATATTTATGTTCGGTGGTTGGTTTTAGTGTCGTTAATATTTCATGGACGAACGAAATATGGCGATGCCAATAAAAAGGGTCAACGACAAGGAGGCGGCGCGCGCGCCCACAAAATATATGCGAGTTTAAGAGTGCGCGAAGCGGCTTCCCATTGTTTTTATAATTTTTTTTTCTCACACGAGTATGTAAAAGTGAGAGTGCAAGTGAAAAAAAAAAAAAAACGTTTGATGATTGTATTTGTATTGTATTGAATGCGGCAGACCGAGTAGATATAATATGAGCACTTTTGAGGTTTCTTCAGTCACTATTGTTTAGACTTTCAACTGTATACCTACATATACGTGTATGCACACACTGTTATCACTCAATAAAAAGGTAGATCAATTAATCAACATGGAATAGCTATTATTCAATTAAATTGATCATCATCCACATTTTAAAATATATATATATATAATATATAGATAAAATTCATTGGTGTGTGAAATTATTCACGTGATTGACATACATATATATATTCACAATAAAATGCATATTTAAATTAAATATACATGTTGATAGCAGTTATATTTACAAGTGGAAAAAGCTGTAGTTCACTTTATCACTTCGACAGATTTTCACTATATATATATCGGCTGTTGAATTATTGGAATGAAAACATGCGGACCATTAAATCCATGTTTGAAATTAAATGAAAATAAATAAGATGCGATGTTGTAGGGATGATGAAAAATAAAAATTGTATATGGTTGGACCCATCATGAGGGGGGTGAGCGGGCGGGATTAAACCAGGCCGAGAATGTATGCAAATAGAAATGTAATCTGGTGTCAGCGGCGCGAGCAATAATGTCAATCAAACACACTGGTGGTCGAAAGCCAACAATGGGGAATTGGCAAGCGAGTTATACGGCCCAAAACGAATATGCAGTATGTAAATGTTGTCATATCAATGGGGATCTGCATATGGATGCATGCGAGATATGCACATTCACAGACAGAGATAGGAGTTATATTGTACAGCTTGCGTGCTATCAAGTACGAAGAGAGTGAGTTGTGAGTGAGAGAGAGAGAGAATGCGAGACAGGTAGATGCGTCACGTGAGGATTTAAACTAAATTGATGGTGCAGTAATGTGTCCAGCTGTGACTATTTAAAAAAAAAATGGAATAAAAAAATTTTTCACAAAATTACGCTATAGATATTGAATAATTTTATTGTTGATGAATTTATTCGAATATAAAACAGGATGAAAAAAAAAAGAAAAAAAAGAAATAAATTATAATATGGTAGATTTGAATGTCTGCATCGATTTTGAATTTAATCAGAAATTTTGATCCTGCATAATACATATATACATATGTATATAGGTATATCTGTTTGGGGAATTACTTCGGATTATATATTCAAACTTTATCAGTCAATGATAAAGCTCCAGAGCTTAAAAGGGGTAATATAACTTAGGGAGGAGGGATTTAATAACTTGGTAGAGATTAATATTTGTATGTGATATTTTTTTTCTTTTATTTTTAAAAAATTTTTCGTCGTTACCTCTAGTAAAAGACAAAGTTGCGAGATGTAACTGTGATATACAAGCCGTTACAGGATTGGACAGCCCTAATCTGTAATCAGTGGTGCGAAAGCGCCTTGTGGTTGAACGACCGGTGGTTGTGTTGTACCTACACTGCCCAATCGCAATATCTATAGTTAGTGAGGGGTTGATTGGTTCGCGGTTGCATCCCGTGGTAATGAGCTCCCCAGATGCTACGTCTCAGGGAACCCATTAGAGTGACTCTAAACATCATGGTCGTTGGTTACACATGCATATATGTATACATATATATATATAGACACATTTGATATATATACGTATGTGCATATCGATACATTGTACATGTGTAGCTGATAATATTACAATTGACAGTTGGTACTTGAGACAAAATAAATCTCGCGCTTATTCTTTCATTCTGTATTGAATAAAATATTTTCGTATTACTTTCATACAATTAAAATTGGACTTTACACTGTTTACACTGTTGGCTCACGATATTTGTATCAATAAATAAACTCATTTAGCAATTGATTGTAGAATAAATTTTAATTGTGGACAATAAAAGGTGATGAAATAAATTGATAACGTAATTTTATGCATTTCAGCGTGTGTTCACATTTATTCATTGGACAATAAAAAAGAAATAAAAATAAAATGTCAAATACAATAATAATTTCGCTCCATTATGACGACAATACGTCAATCGGTGCAATTAAAACAACGTAATGACGTGTGTGTATGTTTGTGTGCGTGTGTGTGTGTGTGTAATGTTTTATTTTTGTTTATGCCTTTTTCTTCATATTTTTTTTTTTTTACTTTTACAATATCATCATAACTATATAAAAGTGAAAAAATCTGTACAATGAAAGACATACGGGTAGCGGAGAGATGCCTCTTGTACCTTAAACAATTTTTATGTATAATATTAAATTAATTTTTTTTTAATTATGTTTTATATGAAAATTTTTTTTATTACTTCTTTATTTATTGGACGTTCATATGACCGCTTGGCGCACGAGGCATCACGCCTTGCAGTGTCCAAAATTTTACTAAACAAAAATTACAATTTGATAATACAGTATTAGTAACCAATGATCAATTAATTTGCGCTTAATAATTTGGACATTGGGAAATATTTTATTATTTATATATTTATATATAAAGTAACTAAAAATTAAGAATCAATCAAAAGAAATGATAGTTATAATCTCCTAATAGATAAAAAATAATATAATAATAATACAAAATTCATATTGATAAGTAAAATAATAAATCAATAAAATTAATAACATGAAATAATTGTTGTAAAATAAAATAATAAAATGTATAGAAATAACGCGCGGTATGTAGTGACTTAAATAACACAGCATCGTATGATTGAGTCCATTTCGCTGTTGTGCAAATAATTGTGATATCCAAAAGTACATTTTTATATTTAACGTCGAATTATATTGGACAATTGAGCATTTCATTATATTTATGAACTTTTGTAGATACAATTGCAATTGGGACAAACAGCGATTGGACTTTATATAAATTTAAAGAAATATATCGCTTTAAATGCGAAGACATTTAATTAAAAGATACATTCAATTCGCGCTAAAAAGAAAAAAAAAATAATTAAATAATAAAAAAAGTAATATCCAAAGCCAATAAAATTGGTGAAGGAGAGCGGAAAAATTTTACAACAAATAATATTACCATACCTCAACTTAATCGCAGATGACTTCGGACTGTGCTGAACATTATTATCACGTGACCACCGTATTAAATGTTGAACAAAAATATGAAGAGCATGAGAGATAAAAAAGAAAGAACGAATGGCACGAAAAAAATATCCCAGGATTTATAAAATAAATAAAAGTGAACATATACATTTATTAATTAATTAATGAGAGGAAATAATATGTCTCTGATGAATGGCATGTAATCGCTTGCAAGTATCATTCTCTCCTCAATTATTTGGTCACTTCTTTGGATTGGTCAGCTGGACAAAAAAATTACTAATTTTCCATTGTGTCTTTTTCCATTGATTCAATATATCAATTATATTAATTATTTATTTTGAAAAAAAATAATCTCGAGCTTTAGTAAATGCAAATATTGTTTATATGTATAGCAAATAATATGTATGATAAAATGACAATCAACAGTCCAGACTCTATCACAAGGCAGTTGTAAGCGTCACAATGACTTTCAAGAGACTATTTTCTCCACTGAGGTCGAGTATTTTATTTGTTATTATTTTTTTTTTTTTGTAATAAATTCAAGATCTAATATTGTCGACCAGATTTCACGATTAATATCACATTTGTCACCTTTTCCATTATCTAATAATTTTTTTTTTATCACTTTACTTCCCATCACACCCATTACACCTCATTCGTTTTTTTTTTGTTTTTTTCTTTTTTATTCCATACTATTATTAATGTTCAAGAAATAATTTTCACGGTGGTCTTATGGTCCACGAGACATTTGGCTATAGGTAACGCATTACACGAGGATGAGAGCCAGTAATAATTAATTTTCAGAGTGATAAACGAGAGCGATAAAATAGTAATTAGAAAAAAAAATAATAATAATGTACCGTGGAATAAATGCTTTTATCAATTGGCACCATTTCATTTCATATATATATATATATATATATATATATAGCAATGAAATAAAAATGAAAGAGAATGAAAAATAGTTGAAAGTTTGTAGTTAAATGCAACTTTAAAACGTGTGGAATTTTTTTTTTCATTTTTCTTCTTCCTATATCGAACTCGATTTTTCCACAAATGAATTAGCTTTGATAATTTTATTACGGATTATTAAATAATATATAATCACGTTACTTTTCAATAGACACGTGCATACGTCTTTTGTATTTCCCCCATTCGTATTATAGTATGTGGGTGTCTACTTGTGTTTGTGTATATGTAATGTTAATTTGAATCCAGTTATCCATTTCCTCTGCACTCTGCACTCCATGAGTTATCAAATATTCAATCTTGTCACAATGATACGACACATACGATATACACATATACATACACATATATATATGTAATAATATATATAGGAAATTGGAGTGAAAGAATGACGAGGAAAGAAACGCCAGATTAAAATACATTGGCGAATAAGATAAAGTATATCTGGCTATGGCGTATTACAATAATTTATTACTGGTAGAAAAATCTTACAAAACAACACCGGCTGATATCGATCTCGACGATGGAAATTGTGTCGAGGTTTCGAGATCTCACATGTTCATGTATGCTCTCTTTTTTTTTTTCTTCTCTTTTTTTTTTTTCCCCCCCACAACCATTTCTCTTTCACCATTCACAATAATATCTTTCCATAAATTGTATTTTATTTTTTGTCATCCACCCACCCCTTTCAATTGTTTATTTCGATAATGAAAAATCAAAAGAAAAAAAATTACGCACTGCACATGTCCATCGTCGAATCGAGGATCATTCAAAGCGCGGCGCTCTCATGAATTGAATGCCTCGTGACAGAAAAACTGAAGAGAGAAAAATATATTTATTTATATATATGCATATATATATTTATATACACATACATATATAAATAATAAAAAAAAAATAGAATTAGGACGCAACCTCATTATTATTAGAAAATATCCATCGTAAAAAATCTCAATGCTTGGTCCGGTAAAGACTAGTCGATTACCTCTTACGTGCCGGAATAAAAAAAAAATAATAAAATAAAATAAACCTGAACCTTATTCATATGCGACACAGTACGATAATAATAATTGTAATGATTCGAATAGTTATAATAATAATAGCAATAATAATAATAATAATAATAATAATAATAATAATAATAGCAATAATAATAATAATAAAGTTGGTAGATACAATAATAATTAATAATTCAATAATAACTAATAATTAATAAACTTATTCATTTATACATAACGCAATATCGACAAATACGCTTTTTTTAATTTTTACTTTTATTATTTTTTTTCTTTTCATGTTTTTTTATATAGTGAGGTTATTGGCACGGGGGGGGGGGGGGGGGGGCTGTATTGTGTGTGTGTATGTGAGATTTCCGCCGCGTTTATTCGATGCCTCTGAGAGATCATTTGAAATTGCAATTAGTGAAAAAAAAAAAATATATATATTTATTTATATATATATATATATGTTTATGTATATATGTATAATAATTACAAAATACAAACTAATTTGCTTTTATGTGTGAAATTAACTGAGTTATAAACGCGGCGATAAATGCGCAATATGGTACGTTGGTTGTTGTTTTTTTTTTTTTCTTTTTTCACTTGCTGAATGGAATTTTTATGAAGGGGGAAATTTTTTGGGGGTGGGATAGATGGGTGAATAAGGGCGGATTTACAATATTCATATGGTTATTCGTTACTATACTTAGATATTCATTATTAATTACGAGATCACAGTGACGCTTTGACGCGCGGGGATTTCAGGCGAGCGGGCTGTCGTGTATATTTTTCTTTTTACTAATTTCATTTTTGTCTTTTTCGTTGTCTAGAATGTAAAAAGTAATATCAACAATTGTATCAATTATTAACGAAATTTTTTTTTCTTTTACATCTTCATTACTTTACATTTGAACATAAACGCTATTATTATATTCATAGCGTAAATTTTCAAATCTCTCAAATTATCTTTGTTATTATATGAATATAATTTTTTTTCCCATTATTTTTTTTTTGTTTTTTGTCAAACATTCACACAGCCTGCTGCCAACGATCCGCATAGTCACAGTTACAGCTTATGTCCCACCTTTTTCTCCGTGAAACGTCTTTGTTTAAAAATTTTGTTATTTTAATTTTATCTTCACGGGACAAATAGTCGCGTTCTATTTTTTCAAAACAACGAAAAAAAAATTTCATTTCTTTTCTCTATCTGTAATTATTATTAATATTAATTTTTTATTTCTCTTTTTTTTTCTCTTTTTTACTTTTTTTTTTTTTTTGGTGCCTTATGGCTCTCGCTCATGTTTACTCGATTACTTTCGTGCGACAAAATTTCAAAGAGAAGATAAAAATTTGTCTCTTTCGCATGTGGCCATTATTGTGTTGACCCATCGCACATTTTCATATACATGCATATATATATATATATATACTCATCTAATTTGCGAAATAATTCGGCATATAATTAAATATACCGCTTTGCCATTCCTTTTTTTTTTTTAATATACATGCATGTATACATATATATTTCATTTTATGTATGTATATATTTATATATGTTCCTTTTTTTCGAATATTTATATTTTTGTTTAATCAATGGTTTCATCATTATCAATTATTTCCAGTATGGCTGACTACACACTAAAAAAATGCTTCTAGAAATGTGTTATTACCTTCTCCTACCGTTTTTGTTAATTCTCCCATCTCACACAGTTACAATGTAAGAACAACCAAAAAATAATAATCATAAAAAAAAAAAAGATTACGAACAGTGATGAAAAGGAATGAGAACTGTATTAAATTTCGTTTTCTAATTGTTTGTTTAAATTCATGTTACTACATATTCCGATGAGAAGCGCTTATTTACATGCGTCTCTCGATTCGGTTAGTTATTATTATTTTCTTGTTCTTTTTATATGTCAATTTCTTATTCCTTCTCTTCGCGTCATTCAAGTCAGGCCCCTATGTGAGATCGAATCGTTGCACCGGCGAAAAAGTATGCGGCAAAACCGTAGATTCACGAGTCGACAAATCTATTATATATATTCATTTTTTAATATATCTTGTTTATTGTTTGCTTTTGCAAGTAAAAATTGTATTACAAATTGAATTCTCTCGTCAAGTAGAATTCTCATGTCGACAATAATCGAGAACACTTGGCAGATATCCACACATTTTTATCTCTCACTGTATTTATAGTTTAATTAATTTTTTATTTTTCTCAATGCCGTTAATAATTTTTTTCAAAATGTAATTATATATAATATATAAAAGAAAAATAAAAAAAGAAAAAAGAAATGGCAACGTTGAATAATTAATCATGAGATATATATTCTTAACGAGAGTTCGAATGACAGAGAAAAATATCGCGAGACATCACTCTCGATTGAAGGTGGAACAAATGGCAGTATATAAATCGCAAACGAGCGAACAGAGTTCCGGAGGCTACGGAACTCTCACCTCGGAAGAAAAATACATACATTATTACATTATCTAAATAAATACTATTCTCTTTACATACTTTGAATACTTATACTGTCTATGATACTTATCTCGATTAATGAAATAATAAAAAAAAAAAACAAACTAATCGAACCAGGAAAAAATATATATATATACATATGTATATTTAATTATGAAATAAAATAAAAAAAAAACAAATGAAAGTTAAGAGAAAATAGGCAACTCATAAGTCACGGTAATGCAAGTTTTGGTCATCAACGTCTGGGCGTTCACCGAGAATCCGTGTTTGTTTGTGAACTGGATTCCAGGAGTGCTATAAGAAGTTGAAGCTTTAAATCACAGTTTTGAGAAGAGGGGGAAAAAAAAAAAAAAAATATTATCAATTGAATTATATCTGAAGAAAGAGAAAAAAAAACAATATGAACACCTATCTATTTTTATAATTCAAACTAGAGAAAAAAAAAACAGTGAAATAAAATCTAAATGAATAAAAAAAATATAATCACGCTCTTCTCGAAAAAAAAAAAAAGAAAATGAAATAAAAAAAAAAAGTTATTTGCAATTGAATTTGCAGTGTAATTTTGGAACGTATAACAATCGGTGTACCCGATAAATAGAGGACAGTGAGAAAAAAAAAAATCATGAGCTTATAGGACACAGTGGTATAGAAGAAAAGTTGAAAGAGAGAAAAATAGAAAAGAGAAGAAGAAAATAAAGGAGTTGAAAGAGGGAATTAAAGGGGGACGTTCTCGTTGAAGAAAAAAAAAAACATTCTACAGATTGAGAGCGTCCACACGTGGACGAGGGTGCCACAAATAAGAGCTAAGCTACCGGAGATCATTTGAAAACTGTCCACGGGTCTCGCAGCTAGCCAATTCAGATGCTGCGATCCTCGAATTCTATATCAATTATCTACTTTAATTAATTAAACTTCGACTTATTACTGAATTTATTACTTTAGTTATTTCGTTTTTTTTTTGTTCTATACATATTTTTCGGCTCTCTCTCTCTCTCACTCTCCCTCTCTATTTCTTTTTTTTTCTATCCTCCACATATCCTCCACATTCTCCTGTGTCTTAAATCTCTCAATTAATTTTTTTTTAATTTTCTCCTTTTTTTTTTATTTTTTCTTTTTTTTTTTTTTGGAATTACAATCGACTCTTTTTTTTTTATTATTCTCTCTCTCTCTCTCTCTTCCACTCATTGTTTTCCTCAATATCTCTAAAATATTTACAGACTTCAATGAAAAACTCTCGAAAACACACAAGTTCACGATGCGACAATATATTAAAGAAAAAAAGACATGACGTTAAACGTTATATTTCAATATCGCAATTTCCACCAAATGCTTTCCATTAAATATACATTTTTTTCCATTTAATATATATTCATATATTTATATATCTATATGTATATATATTTTCTTTGCATAGATAAAAAAAGCGAATATACTATTCAGAAATCACGAAAACCGCATCGAGACTTGTGTCCACAAGCAGCCAATGAAAAGAAAAAAAAAAAAAAAAAAGAAACACCATTTTATCTTAAATTGTTCGTCGACAAACAATTTGAGAATCACAACGCCGGTTTCTCTGCACTTTCTTTATCTTAAAAAAAAAATCACACTACGTTTTATAGACTCCTCCACCCTATTTTATCTGTAATGAGATCATCGTTTGATTATTCGGTTAGGTCCTCTTTGGATCTCGTCCTCAACTCCGCCCTTCTCCCCTAAATTCACCCACTTACTCCACTATCGTCACGTCCCCTTTTTGCCATTCGTCTCTAATATTATCTCATCGACAATTAATAATTTTTTTAATTCATTCAATTTTTTCCACGAAAATTCCACTGTTTCTATTTTTTATTATTATTATTATTATTTTTTCATGAATATATTCTCTTCACCAATTATTTTATCGGCACTTTTACTCGCTCTCTCATTCATCCACAATTGCCGCGTGTCAATTGAAACGCAAAATCAATGGGAGATAGACAATGTATCGGAGACATAACTCGCATTTAAATTTATCAATTATTTTTTTCTTTACTCATTCATAATTTGAAGTGAGAGCAAAAAATGAGCGTTTAAAACGCGAGAGAAAATATACACGCGTGTAAATCATCTTGACGCGCGTATATAGTCAGTTGACTCTCTCTTCTCTCGTTCGCAGAGTGTCGTGGCATCACCGATAATCGGTCAACTACCTCGTCGAGCTCCTTTCGCAGCTCGTCGTTGTCATGGTTGTCGTCATTGTCGTCGTCGTCGTCGTCAGCGTTGTCGTCGGCATAGCCGTCGCACTCTTCTCTATCGCAGACGGGAGACGAGTCGCCAGCCAAGATACAGCGCCACTGTTGTCCACAATGTCTCGCGCAGTGGCGCCGGAATTAACATTGAGAGGAGACTGTCCGTCGATGACGATGTTGTGTTTGAAGATGTTACACTTGATAATCCCGCACCGAAAAATGGCAATCTTGACTTTTCAATTTCGGCGTCCTGCAACAATAAAAATAAAAAAATCCCATTTTTTCATTAAATCAATTCAAATGAATTTTCACCTATCAAATTCATAAATATATAAATAAAATAAGAATTAATATATATATATTACCCATGAATAATATCAAAATTATTTTAATTGGAATGTTAATAATTGAGTTAAATTGTCTACAGAGGGTGAAACCACAACAAGGGAGAATGCGAAGGGCGATCGCATTTTCATTATGTTTCTTTCATCCCCACACATAAAACATCGAATTCGTAGAGTCCTGATTTTCTCCGTTCCCTTTTTGTCGCATCACTCCCAATTTCACCTCGGGTGTCCGAGCACATAGAAAAGATCACTTCCCTTCTAATTCTTTCATTTTTTTTTCCCTTTGCTCTTTCATTCTTTCGTCGTCTCCTTTTCAGTTATGTCCGCACTTCTCAGTCAATTAATTATTACACAATGAAGATATCCTTTTTGTCTTCTCTTATTTGTTTTTTTTTTTTTTTTTACGCCCATTGATCGTCTACACCTCTATAATACTGCGAACAAGACTTATCCAACCGTAGATACACCACCTCGACCCCTCTCTCCCTCTCTCTCTCTCTCCTCCACTCTGTATATGTGTACATTGACGTTGTCGTGGTTGTCGCGACTTCCGATTCCCGTTTCCATCTTAATCCTCGCTCGGTGTAATAATAATCGCAAGAAAGTCCAATCTACCAAGGCGCCTTTATGGGCGCGAGTAATATTACGAGAGACGATAGAGACGAATATATATATATATATATATATATACACATGTTTCTCCATCTTTGTCATTTAGGGGATTTCTTCCCATCCCCCTAATATATATATATATATGTATACATATATATTTCTGTCTCACGATCGACATCGACCCTCAACCGACGAACACTCCGCTTGGTCGCATCGTGTTGTTAGTCACGAAAGGAGATTATCGGCCGTGCGAAAAACTCTTGGGAGAGAAGAAAAAACACGTCACATTAACAGAGAATTATAGGGAGCAAAGGGAGACTCTCAAATAAATAAATAAATATATATATATATATAAGCACATTTAGATTAATACTACTATCTTCACACATCTATATCCACAGTATTTCTTTTATTTATTACCATTGTGTAAGCAATATACCTATATTTATTCCACTCTTTTTCTCTCAAGGCAAAAAAATAAATAAAATAAATAGATAAAATAGAAATAATATGGGATTAGTGTGAAATGCGGGAGAAAAAAAAATAAAGAGGCACAAAACGTTTAGAGCCCTTGTAATTTTATTATTATTTTTTCATCTATCTAGTTGCTGTTTGCTTTTTTCATTGCTTATCCCATTTACGCCTTCACAATAATGGCACAATAATGACAATATATATATATATATATATTTCGTGGAAATCGTTTAGTAAAATTGCACATGCCGCACCCGTGGAAAGTTTCAACTGCACTAGTGCGCACAATCATTTAAATGAACGTAAACAGAGAAGAAGATAAAAAAAAATCTTTAGACATGGATAATATCTATATCTACCTGTAACATTTGTATCAGGTGTAGGTAGTAGTAGTGGTAAAAGATTTTAACGAAAAAGCGAATGCACTATACAACTATAATTGAAGACAATTCTCTCTCACTTTGAAGCGGTAGCCATGGGCCCGTGCTCACCGCTATGCCCACTTAACTTTCACGTCGACTGTGTATTACATATGTCTATATACATTTCGTACAAGTGCATGTGTAAAGGGGGGGGGGGGGGGGGGGGGGAATGTGGCCACTTATAATTTTACATGGTTGCTTGATTTGCTTTTGCATATGTAAACTGTCGGCATTTACTTTGCTTTATTCTATCAAATCCAATGATAATCACATTAATTTTTATTATTATTCAATATATCTATATTTTTATCGTTAAAATAATTCATGACTTTTAATTTAACACCTAATAATACATCAGTTGTGAATGAATGTTGATATCATTATACAATGAATGACATTGGCAGTTCTTTTAATGGATTAATTCCCCAACAATTGTATCAAAGGGATATATTTATGTTTATATGTATTATACTTATAAAAAAATGAGACAGTGTTTTTGTTTTTTTTTTCTTTTTTTTTTTTTTTTTATATAGATACAAGTGCGTTTTAATTTTATTTACACAAAGAGAATTATCAGATCGGTCGTGCAATTACGTCGCGTACATTAACGACACTCTGTGTATTCACATTGCAACAGTGAATCATCGCAATGACTTGTTTTTCCGTATATAAACTATGTTTTCTTATTTTTATATATCTATACACTTTTATACTCTATTGTATATGTGTGCCTGTGGGTCAATCATTTGTTTCGAAAACTAATACAAATATCTGATAATAAACACAATCACTGTAGTCGACTAAGTTTAAATAACTCATAAAAAATAAAAAAAAAAAGCAGAAAAATAAAATAAATAAAAGGAAAAATCAGTGAAGTATGACATAGAACTAATAGAAAGTTTCCTCTATGGTTATTTCATTTTTTTTTTGTTTCTTCTCGTTACTCTCTTTCCTGTTATTTAATTCTCGTTGGTCAGACCCGAGGGCCAGTTGTATACAGGAAAACGCAAAATAAAAAAAAAATAAAAGCAACGAAATTAAACCTCACAACCAGACATCTCACCAACATACATACATATACATGGATATATATATATATAAATATATATATATTATATCCCTTACTGGTTAAAAAGGGATTTTCCTAATTTCACGGTTCTTTTCACTTCCGCCTTTCTCTACTGAATTACCGCCACTTAACCGGTAATAATTAGACGTTTCAACTAGGATAAGATACCTGTCGACTCTTCCAAACAAACATTGCGATACTGAACACGACATCATCTCAATTCACTTCCTTTTATCGTCTTCTTACGCTCTCCTATTTTCATTTATTCTTATTACATCGCAATTTCTACCTTGAATAAAAAACAAAGAGTGGAAAAAATTTTGATAGTTAGTTCAGGGAGGGAGAAAGAGAAAAACGGGAATTAGAAGGAATAAAATAAAAATGGAAACACAACGCAAGTGCTAACACTCATGTATATCATTCAACGTATTTATATCTTCTAGATATGTGTGTAGTATTATTGCGAGATGATGAAATAGAGCATGCTGTTGAAAGTGAGAAAACGAGATGGGCCGAGATATTATTATTATTATTATTATTATATAAAATAGAGGGTGAAAATGATAGATCTGAGCAGAGTGTTGTCGGGTCACACAGAGTCGATATTTATTGCGCCCATGGGACACTTCGGGGGCTGATAACTAAACTCACATTTATGGTCTCAAGTTTGTCTACCGTTCTCTCACAATTTCTCTATCGCTCTACACTACTTCATCGCCCTTAGTTACTTATTATGACAATAATAGAACACTGCGTGAAAACGAACATCTACAATAAATATGTCAATATAAAATTAATTATTTATTTTTCTTTTTTTATTATTCACGTAATAAATATGAAATAAATGAACTGAATGAATGGTAAATATTTATTTTATACAGAGTCATTGGTGGGGAATTTGATGCAATTTGTTTGGCAATTTGTCGTTGATGAAATTAGTGAAGTCGCATAGCTCACAAACACCCCCTCGGCAATTAATTCCAGACGAAAATTTTACTCATAGACACACACACGCACATAAATATATATGAGTAAAAGCTTGTGTACGCATGAGTGCGCATACAGTGTAATGTACCCACAGAGTATGGCATTTTCAAGCGAATTGAAATGTAAACGAGGAGCAAGTAACATTCATATAATATATATATATATATACAATGTCTTGCTTATCTCACATGGTATACCATTGGAGGAGTTATCTAGCAACCAAGCGGCGAGTTTTGGATGTTTAGCGGTGAGACAAACGAGAGGTGTAAGTGAAAAGTTAGAGAACTTTGTTATGTATTCAATGTGTGACGAGTATTAAATACCATCCGCTGGGACTTTGAGTGAAATTTGTTCATGTGTATTATACAAAACTCAGGTTATTCGCCTTAACGTGTTGAAAGTTAATACAATAAACACACAGACATATACAATTATGTCTCGAAATTAATATCCCCCAAATTAAACTTTTGTTTCTATTCATATTATTAACATTGTCGTGTAATTCTTGATACTAATTTCATTATTGGAATGTAACTCAACAATTATTTGTTTTTTATTTTATTTTTTTTTATATTATTTATAATAAAATTATTATTGCCCTCACCTTAGTCTTTGATGCGTGAAAATCATCGGCAATATTTCTGAGATTGGCGCCAACACTCTCCCATTCTCTTTCATTACACGAGTGTCCACAGCATCCGCCAGTACTCATGTCCGACCTACTGTTGGCGCCTTTTTCAAGCACCGAACTCTCGGACGTTAATCTCCGTCTTCGTGGTCGTGGCCGTGGACTTGGTACTGGTACACTGCACTCGGGAAATTGAAATGCAGCATCTCTCGTTGGGCTACTTGGCGCCGAGACAGTCACTTGTGGTTCAGCTGGTGGCAATTGTTGAACAGCCGATAATACAAGATCGGGCAATGGTAGCCGCGACAGATCTGAGTCAATGAGAACAACTGGATGATCGCGATTACCCGGTATTTCACCCACTCGTCGTGGCAAACGATCTGTAACAATAGAAAGAAAAAAAAAAAAGGAGAATGAAATAATTATATCGAATGAAATAGAAAATAATTATTTTTTCAATAAGCAGAATAAAAATATTACAATTGAATTATGAACAATTCGAATGAATTAAATATATGTAAATATACAAATGACAATATATTGGCTGGATAAGAATATAGAGTTTATGACTCTGTGCCGATAAGTTCGAGCACATCAGACACTTTATACATATGTATATATATATATATATATTTATGCAGCGTCTTGACTGCATTTTTCTTTGATCGCTAACATAATCCAAGATGATAACCCATATTGCTCTTCAATATCGTATATAAATGTGTGTGTGTGTGTGTACGCTATGGTGATACATCGTGGGATGTAGTATATGTGAAACGAGATGAAAGACAAATTCACATGTGGAAATCGGTTTCAGGTCGTTGATGTTAACCGAAAAAAGATGACAGCTATAAAAAAATAAAAAAATAATAAAAAAAAAAAAAAACGTAGTACGATGAGAAAAGCAGCAGCAGCAGCAGCAGTGCACTTTTATATGCACTCATAAAGTCGCCTTTTGGATGCATATGGTGTGGATGCTGCACTTGTGTTTGTATATATCTTCAGTTTATCGAGTCTAGACTTGGTGCAAGACAAAATGAGTCCCCTGTGCTATATGGATTATAAGCAAGATGTGCGCTCATCATGATCCAGTGTGAGAACACGACCATGGAAAATTAACAACCTTGAAATATATATATAATACTGAAGAAAAAGAAGGAATCTCGTGAGTGCACTTGACGCTTATTATATTCATCCATAATTCAAAGAAAAGTAAATTTATTTAATTTTCATTTTTATCAAAATTTTTTCTTTTTATATTTACGTCAAAAAACATTCTCTCTGTAATGTATTATATTGTAATTATTATTATCCTTATTCTGACATCCACTCAACTTCTCTTGGCTTTTTACGCGCGCACAAAAACAGCCACAGCATTTATATATATATATATATATATATATATATATATATTTATGTGCGTCCGTTCACTCGACCATTATCAATTTTAATATTCGGATCAAGCGTGACAAAGTGTTTGCCCGGGGCTCATTGTTCAACTCATATACTCTTATAAAGTAGCATCCTTGACATTTTAAATCGCGACTCTCGTTCTTTCACTTGTGCAATAATATATACACATAAACAATATATATATATATATATATATATATATGTATATAGAAGTCGATTATGTTGCAAAACGTTCCACACACGCATCTCTAAAATACAATAGTCCGAACTGCCATTTTATATTTTTACATATATATATATGTATATAATTTTATTTTCTTATTCTTTTATGATTTTCTCCCATATGCACATTACAATCTAACGATCGTAACGTACAGTATTTATTGTCGCGAACACGTGGGCCCGCATATGCAAGGGCGCGCGCGCGCGCGCCTTCATATATATATATATATACATACATACGTGGTCGCAAACATATTCACTCGTGTTACGTACAATATCACACACCCTTGAAGCCGTTAAGAGCATATAAATATGACTCATATCTACATGAGTTTATACATCGTTTATCGTTTATATATATTCTCCATTTTTCTCTTGATATTTGCTGACAATATATATATATACATGTTTAAACGCGTGACATATCTGTTTTCATATATATGTATACGCCATATACAAATATATCTATCCCGTGAGTTTTCATACTTGTGCACACAAACACATGCCTATGTGGATGCAATTCTCGCGGGCAATGCAACTATATCGCGTTGCTTTCTGGTGAGCACAAAGAACCTCACTCAAGGCCGTAAGAGAGCCGCGCACGCGCGGCGCACACGCCATATAGTATACATATACTATAATACGTGTCCTGTTTCGTATCGGCCGCGCGGCCAAGTCTCTTCTCGCTCATTTCTCACCCACTGTCTCTCTTTATTATGCGTTTTTGCTCTTACTCTCTTTCTCTCACTATTCACATAGCTAAGCACACGTGCGTGATACTCTGCCTCTTTTTCCCTCTACTTCTTTTCCTCTTCACCCTCTGCATTTATATATATATATATATGTATATTTGCAGACGTATTGTAGGTACATGCATTGGATTATATTCGCTCTTACTACCCTGGATCTATATCTATATAAATATGTATGCATGTGTAAATGTTTGTATCTATATGTATATGCATATGGTGAACGCGTGGGTGAGTCAATTCGTTGATCGCGCAGGCGCGTGCCCTCCACCTTGCATAAAGTAAGAACGCGCGCGCGCTTTTTTTTTTTTTTTTGTTCTTTTCTTTTTTATCACGGAGCGTACACTTCTTTCCGGAACAATGGGACAATATACCCGGTAGGAGATAACGAGGCTACTGCGACGTCGTATACGCAATCGTTGTTGTAGTAGAGTCGGAAAAACGAAGTGAAAGAAGGAAGAAAGAGAATATAAATAGTGTGAAAAAAAAAAAAAAAAAATTGAATGATTAATGAATATTTTTAATCATGTAATGAATATGTATATATAAATTATGCATATCATTCAATAATTGATAAATGATCATGTCAATTTTGATATTTATTAATTTTACTTCTTCAATTTTGATAAAAGTATATATATATATATATATACATATATATTATTTATTTCGATTATTTTGTCATTATTATTTTTATTCTATTGATTGTCGTAGTTTTAATGATGGGACATAGAGAATGACGAAATAAAATTGTCATTGTGCTTAAAAATGTGTGGACAATAACGCTAGTAAATAGAGTTAAGGAGTAGCGAAATATATACCAATAAAAAAAAAAAAAAAAAAAAAAAAAATAGAGAAAGAATGAAAAACGTAAATACCATTAACTATATATTGACGATAAGAATTTATCATGATTTAACGTGTGCTCATGTGCTACATACAGGCGACACGTATAAACAAAAATAAATGAACAAGAAAGAAAAAAGTAGTAAAACAAAAAGTAGAAAAATAAAAAACGATTATGACGTATACAGTCCAAGTGATCAACTAAATACTTAATGGACCGAAGAGATTACAAAATACTAACGCAATAGATAAACGTAATGGACGTTAAAATTTCTCATGAAAGATATCTATAATATGTTATTTTATTTATTATATTTATTTTTTTATTTGCTCTCAGACACACACTAAATATAAAATTTGATGCTCCACCGATCATTATCAAGAATGTCTCGACACTATGACAAATCACACTCAATATTTCATATTCAAACGGTTCTTTACACAGTTTAGATACTTGAATAGACATCGAGTGGCCGGGATATTATCAAACTATTCAAACGCCATCATCATACTACCTCTTTCACCATATACAAATCTACTTTATTACTACTACGAAAATAGCAACGAGAACGCGCGTCTGTCTGTTGTCAGTTACAATCGATTTAATATATATATATATATATATAATACCTACGATATTTATATATCCTTTTGCCCTTTATTTCATGCTGTATATCGTGAAGAAATAGATAGACAATGGCCCAATGAATTATTCAAATATATATTCACATCACTCTCGCGAATATGAATTGATAGAATGGCAGATATTATTCATATGAAAGAGCACAAGTAATACAAGTATCAGTAATATATTAAATGTTATCGTGACTCGTGCGTATATCATCAACTACGAATTACTTTAAGATGATACACGACAGCATTCGTGTCCACAATCACTTTATATTTATATTAAAAGCCACAGATGCAATAATAACCATTGCATATATTAATGTGTGTTCAAGTGACTGGAAAAAATAATGGCAGTTTATGTTGAATATTGAAATAAAATAAATGGATTGTGTTAACTAGAAATTTTCTGCAAATATGTTACGCGAAAATGCACACAAGCCATCCCCAATGTGTATAGAACCCTCATGCATTTTTGCATCGTCATACATACACAGCTGTGGCAATTTCTATAAATATATAAATCCAAACTCGCGTATACAATCTGATGCAACACATCGCTACAAAATGCGTGTGCCATTATTTTTACACGTAAATACTTAATATATATTCTGCGAATAAATTGAAAATTCGCATAGAGAATAGTAACTGCTCTGTAATGTTTGTTGTTTTATAATTGATCTCTATTGAATTATTGACCGTGTCTTTTTTTTTTCTCTTTTATCTCGTCCCCCTTTTCTTAGCACAATATAGCAATGTAAAATATTCAAAACTACTTTTTTACAAGTATATCCAGAGTACATTCATTTCCAATGCAATAAATAAATGAATTATGTGTACAAACAACATTTATATATTGTCGCGAATATTTTTAACGTGATATTATTTGGTATTTTATTGCGAAATGAAATTTATTAAGGGGTGATTTGTAGTGAGAGGTTGACCACTATTGGCTTTATCTCTTTTTTGGCTCCTATTTCACTTTTATATGTTCACATATACATATATATAATACTTGTTTTTTTTTTGTCGAGCTCACAAACTCTCGATGTTCTTCTCTTTTTATTATATTCTTGGCTGTGCACCGGCAGGGTCACGGCCGGACATCGTCTGCTTTTACTCTATACTCTCTATAGCGCTCTTTTCTCACTCACCCACACAGTGCAACTGTATAATACATCCACTAACCGCCAATGGTAAATAAAAAAAAAAAAATAGTAAATATAAAAAAAATACTAGCTCTTCACTTTTTTTTTTCTTTTTTTATTTCTATATATGCAGATAGAAATACTGTCTTCCTCATTCTTATATATTCGTCTTGTCCTTTTTTTTATGTATATAGTTTTTACATACTTATGTAGATCCGTGTAGTGTCTTGGTAGATGTTACTTGCGCGTGCTTCACTCGTAAAACTACATTTTATTACGCGGCGATTGTAAATCATTGTACTTTGCGCCTTTTGTGAATATTCAACCGGCGGAACACGTGCGCGCGACCCGCACGTTCAGCGAATATAGACATGTATATCGTCTATTGCGAGAGGGTTATTTGAGAATTTTTCCTCATTTTTTTCTTTTTTTATCGATTTTTTAATATCCATGTTAAGAGGAGAAAGTGAGAGCACATACATTACACGTGAATAAATATTTTACATTTACTCTCGCTATTTAAAAAAGAAAAAAAAAAAGTGTTTGAACATCTATAATAAAATTATAAGAAACGAAATGAAATAACATGTGATGTGTGCAATTAAAAGTTTTATAATGTTTATAAAAATGTATAAATATATATTTGTTTGTGTGATAAATGAAGAATCTTATTAACACGATATTTCACCCAATGTCTATATATGTGCATACACGTATTTATATATATTTTAATGTGGCGAGTTATTTCGCCGAAATTCTGCAAACGTGAGTCACACAAATGGTCGACGACCGTTTAATAAGTTTCTTTCGCGTGTCACATTTCAATATTGACCAATATCACGCAATACACTAGTATTCCACAACTATCAAAAAAAAAGTTTCTTATCAATATGAATCACAATTTATACAGTTAATACTCATTTATCACTTGACAGTGAGACACGCGCCCGTCAATTATTCAATTTATATTGAAAAAATTTATTATATATATTTGTTTGACACTTTGAAATATATATATAGACGCGTGTCGTTATACTTGCGCGGATTATATTTGGAAAATTGCTGACAGATGGAGCACGCGCATAAACGTATATATCCATATATAAATATAGCGAACATATATGCGAATGAATAATATACAAATGCCAATTTTAATGATTCATAAACACTTCAATCACTCTTTATTTCACAAAAATTATGACGAAATTATTAAACAACCATTTCCAAATGAAATCTATCACAAAATATCTCCATTCAAAATCGTATCAATAATATAATTATTATCAATTCAGTAATAAACATTCATTCTACATTGATGAAAAATTCCAAAGTACAAACAATACGTAACATATTTTTTAATATCAAACGATTATATCAATTAAATTTTGAACGTATATGCCACAGACAAACATTAAGTGAAAGAAAAAAAAAAAACCCAAAACAATAGATACTGCGGTAAACGTCACTGGAATTTTACAATTGGGGGCAATGTCTGACGTCGCATGTATAAATGTACAGGTATATACATGGTGAAAAAAGAAAGAGAAATATCAAATTATTTCAAGATACTGCAGTGTTATGGAATTATTGTCATGGATAATTCAATAGTCGAGCCCCCCCCCCCCCCCCCCTCATCGAAAGATAAGAAACAGACAAGTTGAAAAGACGCACGGAAATTTATACACGTCAAAATTCTCTTTGCTCTTCTCTACAATTTCAATATTTTTATTTTACTATGACAATAATGATCCACGTAAATAATACGCAATATATTTCAACGCAATATAATAGATGAATCACGATATTAAATGTGATGTACTCACGATTACGCGATGGATGTTGTGCACTTCTGCTACGAAGGACCTGTTGCAGGGCTGCGTAAAGGTCCAACATCAATTGCTCCAACTGTTGGCTCTGTGCCTCAGCTTCGTCCTCGGACGGCAAGGCAAATGGAATTGCCATTGTTGACTATTGTAATGAATGATATTACAGACAACGGGATTTCTCTTTGTTTATTGGCAATATTAAGATGATGATGATGATGACGATGATGACGGATACACCGCGAAATATTGTCACTGTAAACGAAGCAATATTATAAAACTAAAACAATTGTTCTTCGTATTATTCGTCAACACTTGCACTCAAATTGTAATATTCAAATGAAAAATCAATTGTAAAAGTTTGTTCAATTATTTTTTCGCCTACACTTGATTGATGTTTGCAAATGCATTTGGTCCTTTTTCATTAATATATATTTAAATATATATATATACATAAACATATATGTATATGTATATTTTTTTTTTCTTTAAATATAAAATGTAATCACGATTTATTGTTTACTAATGCAGAGTCTGGTTAACACGCAATGGTCAATGAACACGTCGCGAGTTTAATCACCGCGATGTCTTCACACTCTCGTGGTTGTTTCTGTCATCAGTAGAGTTGGCACGTGGCGTTATTTCCGGCAGTATATAACCACATTTACAACGCCCGCGATGATAATATTTATAGTGCACTTATTTTATTACATTCACACGTATTATGTCCACTGTGAAATATATAATTGATTTATGAGAGTGAAAAAAAATTGAAAATGACAGACAGTGAGAATGATCAAATGTTATTTAGCCCACACAAATTAAATTGTGATCAGTCCACAGTTATATATTTTATATTTATTGATTAATGATGACGACGTCTAAAGCGTCGATATGGTGGATCTTCAAATGGATCAATTTCCATAAGTATTGATTGCCGCGTGTGCGTCTCACGCAAATTAATATGAAAAATTGAACAGTGTTCGTCGCTGTTGTCGTAGTCGTCGTCAACTTCAAAAACACACAAACGAAAAATAATTAACTCTTCCGTTTTTATTATTATTTTTAATTATTATTTTATGTTTATATTATCACTCGAAAAGTTATTATTATTATTATTATCGAGTCCTTGATACGTAGAAAACTTTTCGTATTATTGGAAAAATTTTTGCACGATAATTGGCACACTATAAATCACGACAACGATAATTATTACGATGATAACGATGATGTTGATGTGGTAGCAGGTAGCAATTATTATATCAATGTATAAAACAAATCAAAAAGAAAAGATGAAAGACAGTAGTAACTCTTCTCTTTTCTTTATCTTTTTGTTTTTTTATTTTTTAATTTTTATCAATCACCGGCAATGTTGCACGTATTGAATATTACTATTATATATGAGAACAATTGTCCAAATATTATTCTGTATACTTCAGAATAATATAACTCGACACACGAAACTTACACCGAATTATTTATAACAGTGTCTTCGAGTTTGGCAGTATTCAGGAACGATGATAAGAAAAAAAAAAAAAAAAAGAAACAGGGATGAAAAAAATATATATATATAAAATAATAAGAGAAAACAGAAAATAACTAAACAATTGTACGTATTTGAATTTAATACAAAATGTTTATAAATGATGTGAGTTGGGGTTTTGCACTCGGTTATTACGAATATGAAAAAAAAAAATAATAATAAAGTATATAGAGCACGAGATCTCGACTGAGTTTTGAGTTAACGAAAAACGCGTCTACTCTCCTCGAGGTCTGGTGTGGCAATGATTCTATGCATTGGGCAAACGTTGCTCCCTAGCGCTGCTCCACTCCGTTACACAAATACACAACTACCAATACAAACTGCTACACAATATGTATACACAAACGCGCACACACACATTGGCGGTATACTCGTGAGCTTTCTCCCCACTTAAAATCACCACCACTATACTACCGCGACTGACTGCGGTGTTTGAAGCCACGCTGTGTGCATCATGGTGGGGACTGAATATGCGCGCGCACCTCGTGGACCAAAGGCAAAACGCACAATCGCGCGCGTTTGCTACCCGTGAACACTATTTTATTAAAATAGTGGGGGAAAATGAGAACCCTCAACAGCGTGGTCCCTCCTGATGGTCAAGGGGGTTACGAGGAGAAAACCGTATTTGTATAAATGCGTATATATGGGTGTGTGTGTGTGTGTGTGTGTGTGTATGAGCAAGAGAGGGGGAAGAAAACGATTGAAAGCCAGAGGGAGAAGGGACGAGAAAAACGAGGCAAGCGAGAGAAACGCTGGGGGGTAAAGAGCGTTTTGTGTCGTGTGCTCTGTTCTATACACGCCAAGTATAAAACGTGGTGTATAGTGTATATTCTCACTCGGCCACAGTCCTCTCATCTTAAACGTCAAGAAAAATCTGGAAAATGCCATTTTTACCCGACAATTTACACAATTAATTATGACAATGAATATTTTTATTAAATTACTGCACAATATATAAATAAATATTTTAATGTATAAACATATCTTTGTCCATATTTATATTGTTCTCAAGCATTAAAAAGTTTAAATTGTCAATTTACAATTTTGTACATTTTTCTTTTTATTGACATTCAGCCAAACTATCTACTATTTGATGCAAAGTTGGTGGCTGCTATTTACCGTTTCCGTACATTTATTTGTAATAACTCAAACAGCCCACACACTTGTCAGAACAAATAAAATAGTAAATAATATATATATATAAAAGATATCTTGACGGGTTGACAATGAAGATGAGTCGTTATAATAAGATAAAAACGTGCAAAAACTTGTATCTATTTGCTTTAGAGATAATAATGAAGACTGTATATCAGTTTGTATGCAGTATAACTTAACGACGATCTTTTATACGTATATAAAAATATATAAAAATGCATGTGGATATGTGCGGATAGGCCATGATGAATATTTATATATATGTGTGTATATACTACGTATATATTTATTTATATATATATATATGTGACTTGACGCGCGGCACTCTTGCTGCCACTTGCCACCACCATCCAAGTGTGGCGGAGCGTAACTGCGTAGTTTGTACACCAGCGGTTCGTCGGACCGTCGATGGGGTTAGCGCACACGTTTGAAAGAGCGAGAGAGTCCAGCATGCGGAGAATGGATAACTTCCAAGCCGCAAGACAGCACAGAGAAAAGAGAAGCGACCATGCTACCGCTGTTACGTGGGTTATAAACAAGACGCGTGGTGAACGCGGAACCGCGCGCGCGAGTTAACTTGCGCGGATATATAGGTATAAATATATGACGATGAGCGATCGAAATTGCATGTGCAGTCATGCGTTTATACGAATTATTTTAATATACTCCTTTTTTTTTTTTTTGTTTATATTTTTCTCCTTTTTTTTTTCTACACTTTTCATCGGTTCACCATGTGTATATATATTATTTATTATTATTGTTATATTTATTGTGAGAGAAAGGTTGCTGTGAGATTATAATGAGATTGATATACGCATATATAAATTTATTATGTTCTCATGATTCTCACCTCATATTTGTTTGTACTGTGAATAAACAATTTTTCTTGGAATAATTATTTTCACTTTCTTCGGCAGTTTTTTCTCCTTATATTAATTTTTTTTTTCTTTTTTCACTTCTTCTATTCGCGAAATTGCTTTAATCTAAACTAAATTACAATTCGATGAAAATGAATGAAAAAAAAATGTATGTACAATAATAATACATACATATATATGAAATAAAAGTAGTAAAGAATACATAAATACCTTTTATTATACGCACAATGCAGTTCCCATATGAAAAAGAGAAATTATTTTTTGCTATTATTATATTTTTTTTCTCTCCATAATGCGCGCGATTTTAATCGACTATATGAATTTATATACATTTACAAGACACGTTTGTCGAACGATCATTAAATAATGCAATCTCCCATATATAACACAAACATATATATATATATATATATATATATATATATAAACATACAATGAATGTACATGACTTTATATGCCACTTACATTTATCAAAATCGTAAAATTCATCGAGAAAAAAATATTGAAAGATACATTTATGTAAATAATTGACACAGAGAGATACTGATGAATATGATTTAACTTTTCCTCTCTGTTCATGTAACAACAAACATATATATATATATATATATATACAGTCAAGAGATCCACGATTGTAAAATTGAATTGTGCATTCATGCAACGATGGAGATAGCCAAGATACTGCGCAAGCAGTAACATAAGTAAAACGTCTGGTATCTTAACTACAGTGGCACGTTCTACTCCAAACAGATAGATATGCACTTCACATTATCGTGCTATGTATATAGTAGACAACTCATGAGCAAAACCAAACATATATACATACATAGAAACACTAACACTATTCCTACATAGAATGAGACAAGTTTATATTACTCCCTTTTTGCATTTTCCACAATCCCTTTCCTTCCAATTCTCCTCTTGCCATTTTTTTTTTCTTCACTACTTTTACTTTTTATATTACCACTGATTCGTCACCCAAATACATTTACACTCACACATTGGATAATATACCACCACAAACATCTCATTTGTCCGCAAGAATTTTATTATTTACTTCACTACTTAGTTCATCTCCAATAATAAACCAATAAAGAATATTTATTATCCTGTATTTTAATATATATTCCTACGTTAACATTCAATAATCCAACCACATACACACAAGTGTCGTATTAATCGTGATTGACAAATCAATCTTGACGAATTATGTGATTTGGATATAATCGATTAGCATTAGAAGCAAATCCGCAGTGGTGAAGCGTCGATAGTAGATTGGACGTATGATATCGGTTTAGATATCTAGTAAAGGGTGGTTATGTGTGAGAAGGTGCGAGAGGGAAAGCCTCTAGATCTGCTAGACCATCATCAAACATTACGTATGCATACAATATAAATATACATATGTCTATATATGTATATATATTATCCACAAGATAGGATGACATTATTATCTATAGAGTGTAGAGATATATTCAAACTGATTCACAAGCTGCGGTCTCTCTTGCCACATGTTCATCAGGCAAAGTGCCATTTCAACTGTAATATATATATATATATATATATATGTATATACACTCACACACACACACACACACACACCCACCACGCAGTCAAATCACGTTATAAGAAGCCATTGTCTCTAATAATTTACATACAGCTTAACAACGAATCGCATATCAAAACGTTATTAATTCAATAATAGATTTTACAGAAATGTCGCAGTTATTTTCATGTCTGTTCATCGGATATTCGCAATTTATATTTGCAGAATTAAAATAATATATATATATATATATATATAATTATTGCAATTTGGCTGCAATGTCTGTGCAAAATGTTCGTCGCAATATTATTAATATGTGAGATATGAACAAAGGACGGGACATCGTTTTGTACGATAGAATAAAAAAAAAAATAGTGATAAAAATAATAAAATAAAAATGATGTACAAATCTGTATATGACAAATAGTGCGAAGGTTTTTAATTATCGGTGTGTTATGTATGTAGATATATATATAGATATGTGTGTGCTGTTATATATTTGCGTCGTGGTTGCTTGTTATCTTCAATGACGTATATAACAGTGTGAATGCTTGCGTGTGTTATGAATTTATGTTTATATTTGTGTTACAATTATATAAATATATATATATATATATATTATTGCGTTGGAGTTTCTTCGGACTTGGTTAGCCACCGAACGCACGTGCGTTTATATATATATGTGTGTGTGTGTGACTGTGTTGATAAGGTCAGTATGACGATGTGAGTTTCTTGTAATTGGGACACATAAGACATCACACGATATGATAATATGTGGATTGATATTGAAAGACTTTAATTTAATTATTATCATGTGTGATATAAAATGCTGATAGTAATATATATGCATGTAAGTGTATTTAATGTTGGCAGGGGTTATATCATTCGACATTGGGAACAGGTGGACAGTGAAATAAAATTAAAAAGTCACTTGTGAAGATATCAATGCTGATAAAAAAAAAAAAGACATATATATGTACATATATAAAGAATGAGACTGTATGGTCATAAACAAATTGAAGGATTATTTTCCATCATTTAGAAAATTAATACTTCAATATGTATGTTTTATTTTACTTATTTTTTTGTTTTTTCATTTTTCATTTGAAATTATTTTTTGCTAAAAGATTTTGGAAATTCAATGCAACAGTGATAGGAAACGCAACAATCGTCTTGTATGAGGTGTGTGCACACGATTCACGCATGTCAATGATAAATATGGAGGTCATTCGCGCATATATATTTATACATATATATATATATATATGTGTATATATAAGCAGATACGTGCAAAACTGTGTGAAGAAAGAAGCGAAAAAAAAGAAGAGGAAAAAATATGGAAGTCCGCGGAAAACAATGGAAGGAAAACTGCGGGTCGATTCCTTTCTTTGGTATATAAACTTTAGCTTTATCACCGACCACTGATCGACCGTATGTTATTTCCTGTGGATACAAAGCACACACACGCACACACACTTACACAAAACATAAATAAATATATTTATTGTTTGTCCTTGATGACTTGACTATTTTCACGCCCAATTAGAAAATTAATAAATCATAAACCATTGAATTGAATCACTCTATATATTATAATGGAACAACGTTATCTTCATACATAATTTTCATCTCTCTTCTTAACGATCATGCATTATATTATTATATATTTATATATATCTACGTATGTATGCAATGTGATCAATCTTCAAGGCTAATGATTACCAGCAATTTTCAAACACAAGGTTAGTGCGGAAGTGGTATAGATATCGTGATGATGGACATCGAATCCAGAGACACCACATACATGTAAACCACAAGTCAATTCTCTCTCTCTTTCTCTCTCTTGCTGTTCCCAATACCTCTGTGGTTTTCATCAAATACAATAGCACGTCACGCTATCCTACTGCCACTGTTTATACCTACGACTAGACGATTCTTATCACGTCCGTTTGTAAATTTTCATGTTACTATTTAATTTAATTCCATTTTCTGTCGCTCTTTTTTTTTTTCCAATCCAATCTATCGCCACACATTTCTGTGATTATAATTTAAGATCAATCAATTTATTCGCCACTGTCAAATACAACACTCAACCGGTATTTTCATCATCTACGATATTGTTAATATATTGCATATACGGTCACTACGTGGATCGAGATGGTTGGGTGGTGATTAAGTGGATGATGAGTTTTCAGGTATACTTTCATCATCATGTGAAACCCAATGTTATTATAAAAGCATTTATACACACACACACACACACACCTATATATAAAATAATAATAATAAAAATAATAATATTATTTTCATTCGCTTTTATTTTTTAATTGTCAAATTGCCTTCCACCAAATCCATCAGTTTATTATAATTTTTTTATTATTATTTTTGTTTTTTTAATTTTGTCATTGCTTTGCACAAGTGCCAAGCCGCAACAAAACGTTTTGACGTAGGTTATGTTCAACCTTGGATTTGGCCAAAGACCCGCCCGAGTGGTGATGGAAATAAAATCATTGCGTGATATTACGTGCTGTCGGATTATAAATGTGTTCGACTGTTGAGTATAATCGGCGCGAGAAGGTTTATATACATATTCTCAACGCCCTCTAATTCAGTCAACACATCGGTGAGGCGAAAGAACCGTAAGCCCTAATCGTTATGAACAGTTATTCATATATATATATATATATATATATACCATTTGCATTTACATCTCATACAACTATATAACATTGAAATTATATATTTGTCTGTTAATTATTTTTCATTCTTTTTTTTTTCACCATTCGCAATAATAAACTGCACTGTACAAAATTAACATGAATTTCATCTATGATTAACACTTATAGTAAAAGAAAAAAAAAAGGGAATAAATAAAGTAATAGTGCATTTTATATGTGTATACAGGTACAATTAAAATAAATAAAGTTAAATCATTTTGCTTATGTGTATATGAGTGTATAGTTTTGAAGGATTATACGATGCAAAAAGTGATTCTATAGCCGGGTTGTATAGAGAGGAAACTTAGTAGAATATATATATATATATATAAAAACGTAATATCGTGTCCAATGATTGGACAGATCTTGGAACACGCCATGTCGTTGCGACCAATCCAAGACCAGTCCCTTTTTTTTTTTGCTGCTTTCGCTCCCTCTTTCTCATTCGCTTCTGTTCGTTTCACACTGTCGCTATTTCGCTCCTTTTTCTCTTTCTTTAACCAATGGTCCATCGACTTGCAGTATATATTGTGAGTCACGAGTAACTGGCGATAACGACGTCATAAGACGGTGTTTATATATATATATTATTTTTGCTATTTTTTCTTTTCATTTTTTATTCTTCTCATTCAATTTTCCTTTTTTTTTTTTCGCCCTTCCTGACGTGTTTGTTACTCACCTTTCATTTTTACCCATATACCTGCATATATACATGCAATACATATCTATATGCACATGTATATACAATTAGATTTATATGCCACGTGGTTTATACTACCACCATAAAGATTATTGTGTCGTTGCCATTGCGCACACACATTCATAAATGATTTTACTGCATTTTCTTATTAATTGCATTTAAAAAATTTATAAACACATGTATATATTTTATTCTGGTGGATATTTCTAATCGCTGTTTAATCTCGTCTTTAACTCCATTTACTTTCAATTTATCACATTCATACACAAGCACTTAAATCCGACGTTATTATGTTGGATTTTGTATTTTTAAATTGAAACGTTATCGGTACTAGTGAAAATAGTGTGACAGTGTAATCCTATTTCAACAACTACATTCTATATTTTTGTTTAAATACATCATATTGACTCATCAAAATAAAATGTCGATGACTTCCGTGAAATGAAAGCCATACCTTAGTCAGGAGTCCAAATGAATCACGTCATTTAACTTTTATTTGTATGTGATCAATGCTCTTTTTTTTTTTTCTTTCTTTTTTTGTTTCTGTACCTAAAGCAACAACTGCGCGAGTTCAAACACGAGGTATAGAGCTTTTATATGTATATACGTATACGTATCTGCCCTTGGATGCGAGGAGAGAGAGGGAGGGAGACAGGGACATAGAGAGTATGCACGCCCCGAGGAAGTGAACCCAATGAGTCATTATGCATATAGCCACGACGAAAAGAGAAAGAGAATTGTGAAAAAAAAAAATCCTACGTATTACTACATCGAGTGTGTGTATTAGTTCATCCTAAATAATCAGAAATAATTAAATGGGTCATGGATATATTTATCGAAATATCAACATATTTTATCATATTTTCATGTCATTATAAATTAGTCAATAGAATAATAACAATGAAATAAATATTATTACATACGCATGTTCACAATTTCTTTGTTAAATAAAAAAAAATTTTCACAAATTATTTATCGCCTATTTCCAATTTTTTTTTCTTCAATTATTTCGATTGCATGAATAAATATAGTTATTCAAGTATATAAATAAATATTATGAAATTGTAATTATCGTGACGACGAGACATGAATGGAATATTGGTTATGTATAATATATATATATATATATATATATATATAAAGATATTCGTATAGATGCTAAACTACCATCATGCTGATGTATATAAATTCACGTCGTCAACTCATTTATATCCACGAGTCTCTTTATATTCACGTACCCACATGCACACACACACACACACACACTATTTCAATTAACTCAAGATATATATACACACTCGAGATTATATATTGGCATTATAAATACATAAAATATATATATATATATTGAGTTTTCATCCACTCATCATCGCCAAGTGCGTATGAGTAATGTGGTAGCTGAGAGTCTCTTGCAAGAGCAACGCGCAAAAACGTAAACGTGTAAGTCACTACTGTATATACATATATATTTATATATATATATATATATATATATATATGCTCATCGACCAACTAATAGATACGTGCAATAATTATGTGCATACAAATATATATATAGATATATATTTCGCCTCATGAATGCAATTCGCATTATGGTATTATATACATTTTTTTATTTTTATTATTTATTTTTTATTGGTAAAAATTAAACGAACGCAGTTGCGACGTTTACGAGAACGACTGTTGCTATTATTATTGGTTGTGTATATTTATATGGATATATTTATTTATTTAATTCATATTGTGCTTATTATATTGATTTGAAGAATGAGATGTGATAAAAATTTTACTGTTTGAATGCAGCGTTGGAATTGAATATTAATGACTAATTTTATTTTATTTTTTTCTATAATTGTTGGGTTGTGATGATGGCGGATGATTCACAGTACGTGTTAAACTATCTGTTTTGAAGTGGCAGTGTGATGTTTCATAATTTTAGGAAGTGTATGGGGAAAAATAAAATAATTGTGTTGTGGATGGCTGAGTTTATGTCGTTTGTAACATTGATATTTCGAAAAATGGAAGACGGCGAGAACGAGAAGGAAAAAAAAATTGAGAGTGGAACTGTGAACAGGACTCATAAAGCGTAAATTTCCATACAAAAAGAACATACATCCTCCAATGAAAAAAAAAAAAAAAAAAAAAAAAAAGAATAAGAAAGGAAAATAGAGAAAAGAAAAAAAGAAAAAAACCTGACCTAAGGCAATAATATGGAATGTGTGCGCCGACAGTGCGCAAAGCTGAATATAATGGCGTGACCGTGAAGAAGAGGGTGGCTTTTGCCGCAACAATTTGGCATGAAATAATTTTTTCAATGGCCATAGGAATTAAAAAGAAAAAAAAAAACTGAATAGGAAGAGAAGAAAAAAAGACAAAATGTATAGTTGCGCTGGGATTTTTCGCTCGGCCTCTCTGCTGTCCTTTCACACACTGGACAAAAATCCAGCGGATTTTTTTTGTTTTGCTCTCTACAGGTGGTGCACCTGTGCTAGTTTAAACAGGTCGTAACAGGTCGCAACGTGTTCGTAGCCCTTGGATGGAAAGAACGGCAGAGACAGAGAAAAAGAGCACAAAATATTCCAGACGAATTTTTGTTAAAAGAAACTCGTTTGCCCATGGTTATATCTACCTGAAAGCATATTAGATGTGTATTTGTATATATATATATACCTATATATATTCTGTGGTACCCTATCGTACAAAAAGCCAATTTATATTATTGACTATATATATCTGAAATGAGATTGAATATATCCAATTTAATTTATACACTTAATTATATATCTATACTGTATTTGATTGTAATTAATCTTAACACACAGCTATATATTTTATTCAAATGAATTTCCAATTTAGTGAATTTGATAATCAGATTAAATATTAATCAACTGATTGGCGAAAGCATTCATAATCCACCTGATAAATCAAACAGATTATTCAAATATTAGAATAATATATCGATGGAATAGAACGAAATAAAAAAGAAATAAACTGTCATTATAAAATTATGAATTGATGAATGATAAGCTGAGTTCTCCAAACGTTTGTCATCGACACAATGATATATATATGTATAAAATAGTATGCAGGAGATTTTTTATGTAGTGGCCAAGTTACCTTTTGGCAGATGGATACAAAAAAAGAATAAAATATATTTATCCTATATAAAGAAAAAGAAAAAGCTGATGGTATTTGTTGGCATTGGTGTAGTATTTGTCGAAAAGAGCTGTGCTCACCGCACCATAATAAAGGGCAACTGGCGAGTGAGGGGGGTACTCACAAAGAGGGGAAGAAAAGGAGAAACCCGACGAAAACTGGTCCTGTCGTCCACGATCCGTATATATATCTTTATGGGATCGTCCCAACCAGGCAAAAGCAAACACAGGGACAAAGAAGTAGTGGTCCTGACGAGACCTGAGTTCCGAGAATTTAGCGTCGTTTTCTTGGAGTTTCGTCGCTCGTACCACGAACCTGGTTTCGGATCTCCTGACATTTCTCTCCCCCTTCTTCAATTCATGTTCCCTTTAGCTCACACACAAACACACACGCATATAGATACGTACACAATTTATTTACTCAAGCCAAAAACAACTCTTGAAATTCATACCATACACCGCACATATATTTCATATAAATAAAAATGAAACGCGATGAATTATAAATTCATCTGTAGTTTTAAGTGTTTTTTATTTAAATGAAGGAATCGGAAAATTTTCTAGAGTATGGATAAAAATATATTTGTTAAATAGAATAAGCGGATAAAATTGGAGTGAATTTACAGAACAGTGGTCAGTGTAGGTGGAACAGTGTAGAGCTAATCACAGTTATTTTCACCAAGGCCCAATTTTTGAGAGGCTTATATATATATAGAGTATTTTAATAAACTCAGGCAACCCCTTGCAGAAAATATTTCGAGCAAAGAGAATAAAAAAAAAATTATGTTTCAAAATACAATAAAAAATGACGAAAGGATATATATATATATATATATATACGCGAAAAGAAGCAATAATATCAGCAGCCCCTTTGGTTTTTTAACCGTATGGGAAATTGCCCGGGGGCCTTAACGTGCGGCTAATCGGTGGGCGTGAGCACGCAGATTATGGCAAACCCAAAAATAATGATAAATTGCACAAAGTCGCTTAACACCGGATAAATATATGTATGCATGTAATATGTGGATAGGAGTATTCTCGTCCGCGTTAGTGGGTGGTGAAGATGTTGAAGCGGTGAGGGAATGTTGAGCATAAATGTAAACGTAAAAACAGTATCTAATAATAAAAATATAAAATGGAGGGTGAATTTTTGTCCAAACTACAATGTTCTTTCGTGTGTATAGAAAATACGAAAAAAAAAAAAACGTAGGGCAGAACAAACAAAATTTTTACATTTATGATAAAATTATTTCATCATTTTTGTTCACATGCGTTGAACTCACATGAACTCATTTTTTCCAGGAAGCGTACGATCATTAAGGCATTAAAATAAATAAAAAAAACGAAATTGCATCTGACAAAAGAATACGTGGAAAATATTGAGTCATTGCCAATTTTTGGTCATTTCATCATTTAGATTATTTTGATTACGCAGTGTATAAAAATTTTTTTTATTTTAAAAAATCACGCATACACACACACACACACACACGCGCGCGCGACACATACACACATGGCGGAATTGATTAATTTCGTGTTGAACGAATCGTGACGGATTCATGAAAAATTATAAGAATAATAAAAAATTAAAGCAAAAAAAGAAAAAAAATGTGCATCTCGCAAAAAAACAGGTTGATGACACCGTTGTGTCACCTGTACGTGTATGCTACTTCAGGCATGTCGGGTATTAGATGCGATGCGTCATCTCGACCCACCGTAATACGGCATTCGCAGCCATACATCTACCTATGTATACATATACACCCATATGTATATACATACGCGAGTGCAATGTCCGGTTGCAGCTCGCGAGTTCCTTATCCTTTGAAAGCCTCCCTCTATTATATATCTACATCCATTCCACGAATAAAAAAATAAATAAATAAATAAATAAATACGACCATATAGTGGAATGCTTGCGGATTTACGGATACTAAAACGATGATGTGGATCGAAACAAAGAAATAGTTCACTTCTAAACAATAATGATAATAATAATAATAATATATAATGTCGCGTTACTGTCATTCCTGTACTATGAAATAATACATAGTTATTTTATACACACGCATATGCATATTGAATTCCCGTGTACTCAATACAATAGTACTTATGACTCCTTTTCGTATATAGAAATTTAATTTTTTTTTTTCACAGTTCAACAATTTTATCTTGCATTTATTCGCAAATACACTTTGACATTTTCGCGTTTTGCAGCGAATAACTGTAGGTATACTCTCGCCCGTTTATATCGCAGTTTCACCCATAGTCCATGGCTTAATGGGGCCACAGGTTGCGATCAGGTGGAAGGAAAAGAAAATGAGAAAAAAAAAAGAAATAAACAGAAAAGGGAAAAAAAAAGGGAGCGATGACTAAGAGTGCACGGTTATTGCACACGTGGAGGAGAGGTGAGCACACGGAAAAAGGGCAACTTTCAAGCGAAGTTCTACTCTATATATATATATATTTATTTTTTTTTCCTCCCATCATCGTCGCTATATACCGCTATGAACACGTGAGTCATCGTTGGGCCTCAAGACCCCGCATATTTTCTAAGCCTGGTGCGTAATACGCTAATTTTCTTTAGGTCTAACGTACGTCTCGCACTCCACTGCTAATTACCAGTGTAGTAAATAACACATATTACGTACGTGACAACAACAATATGACAAACAACTATAAATATATTTTCTATTCCAAACGAACCAAGAAAGAAAGAAATAAAAAACCGGCTTCAATACACAAAAATCACCGTTGTTTTTTTCCAATTAAATGCAGTATCATATTATCCATTAAACTTTACAGTGCAAAAAAAGTTGGAATTATTAATTATGGCTTTAAATATAACTCTAGAACACTTAAAAAAATTCGTTGAAGAATATTACGTTATATAATGATTGTGTTTATTGATATGGAAAATTTTATATTTAAGAGAATTAATTTTTTTGTTTTTTTTCTTTTATTTCAATTCGCCATCATATGTATGTATAAATGTCACGTTAGAGTATACACAAAAATGTGGTGAATCGATTAAACGTATTGGATAAATGCGCAGACTCGTCATATTGAATAGATCTATGTGTATCTGCAGTATGTGTGTGTGTGTGTGTGTGTGTGTGTGTGAATACGACGTGGATCAACGTAAAATATAAGCTCAAGTCATTCAACAATGTCAAACTATGCACACATCTATATATTCATTGGGGAATATAAATAAAATGCATTTATACATAGTGCATAGTTCGATACTTCGGGTGTTGTACTATTAATATTGCTCATGACAGGTTGACTAATGATATATCTGAGTATATACTGTCAGCCATGGCTTTGACATTACGAGATTAAAATCCCTGTTGTATAAGTAATAAAAAAAAAAAAATAATAATAATAATATTAATAAAAGAAACGGGCGAAATTGACGTGATGGAATATAAAAGAGATGTTTCTTCTTTTTTTTCTTTCTCTTTCATTTTGTTATTTTTTTTTTTTTTTTTTTAATGGTACACATGTCATATACTGCTCAATATGATTATCCGTGGCGAGTGGTGGCTATTTGTTTCCGTTAAAAATTCGTTATAAAACTCTCGAATGCGATGCGCTCCCAAATTTCATTGGAATTTTTTTTTCCCAACCCGGATGAAAATGAAAGCCCCGTATTCAAACAAAAATGTATTCGGTACTAATTAGCAGTAAAATCAATTCTGTATAATAGCAAGACGAATATTTTTACTGTGTATGCATATATATATTCTGTGAACAGGAAACAGCCTTTCATTACCATTGAAGTAAACTGATCTTTATGAAAAATAGAAAAATGTTTTGAATGAAAAGAAAAACGAATATAAATATCTATATATAATGAAACAGTATTTTGAGTTCAATTCTCGACATGTAAATACGGAAAAAAAAAAAACAATGCATTGCATAAAGTCCATAGCTTTCTACCGAATATAGAGAAAATGAAAAGAACGAAACAAAAAAAATTTATATATATATTAATAATAAATAAATGAATGAGATATCAGGAGAGAATAAGCCACATGAATTATTACCTAGCGGATGGGTAATTTACTTTTATTATCCTCGCTTCATATTGACTGGCTTGGTTAGTCACGCGTTTCAACAAGAATGACGAGAAAAAAAAAAA
>CAJUYH010000712.1:0-28569 GCA_910591685.1 Galerucella tenella
ACAAACAAAATCCGCTGGAAAATCCAACGATAGCGATCATCATTCCCGAGTGTTTGACGTGATACACTATGAAGAACCCCCATCAATGAATACAATTGCTGGTGTACCTATTGGCACATCCACACCAAAACGAAAAGTTCCGATTGACGAATTACGACAAACAAAATCGAGTGGAGAATCCAACGATAGCGAAGAGAATGCACAAATGTTGAATGAGACTTCATACATGACAGTTGGAACGTATGATCAAGAGAAATTTACACCTGAAAGAATTCGTGAACATGGTAACAGTAGAGAAAAACGTATTGAAATGAATCTGGAATCATCGATATATCGTACAAAGGGTAAAAAAAGATGGGAGAAATCGGGAACGCGACATGACATTACCCATAGTGCACGAATCTTACAGAATAATTTATCTGATGATGAGTTTGAATATGATTCAAGAAGTGAAGATGATGAATCAATGGAACAATTGAGAATGGACGAAGAGTACAGACAAGATCGACGAGAAAAAAATCGAAAGATAACAGGAAAAGTGAAAATAGACGATCGAGTATATAGCAAGTCATTGGGAAAAAAGGGAATGATTACTCATATAGACGACCCATCAATTTCCGGGCAATCCACTTCTTATGTTCAACCAATTCCCGAAGGGCCATACTGTACATGCGACATCACCCGTCAATTTCCCGTAAGTCGACTCAAATTATAAAATCAATTTGCATCTGTATGCATATATATATATATAAATAGAAATGATATATTGACATGAATTCTATGTAAATGTATCTTACAGAAAATGACACGTGATTGTTTTGCTGGAAGCTCAGCTCCAATTCGACGCGGAAAAATCGACGATAGACATGAGAAACAAACACGCAGACATGGAAAAAACGAAAAAATGATGGAAACTCCAGTTAATATTGAACACAGTGACGTCAGTAGTGAGCACTTGGCTGATTTTAGTTGTGAAGTGTGCGATTGCGAGCCATGCGGTACTCTATCAACATTCCACTCGACATCAGGCGAAACGCGAAATGATGCCTCAACAAATGTTCCATCAAGGCGTACAAAAAAAAATCAGACGGTCTCAGCAGAAATAGCGAGAACGAATGGATAAAATAATAATGGTCCACTTGTCCGCCACTTAACAAGGGATTCCTGTCGGATTTCCAATATGTCCACACTTCCGACTTACCGTACATTAGCAAGAGTGTGACGACGTGATCGCAGATTATGATAACCCCTCAGTTCACCAATGCTACCCTGCTCAGCTTGCATTTTTGCTTGAGCCGTCGCTGCCGCACTGGCAATCACGTGATGTTGCCCCGCCGTGGTGACGCTCCTGCGCGCACGCCACCCGGTCCTGCTGCCGGTTCCACCGGTGCTCGGCGTTGGTGATTTTTTCTGATAGGTTCTGCAAATGTCAATTCCATGAAGCATTCACACTCACCAATTACAACTATTCCATTATTCATTTTTTTCCCTTTTTATTTCCTTTACTTTTGTATAAATGTATGGATCCATATATGTATATAAATATATACAATACACTGGTACTCACAAAAAAAATACAACACTAAATGGAACGAGTGAATAGACTCCCTCAACACAGAAGGTAAATTACAAAATGATTGAACGGGGCTCTTTCCCTCTCATGTTCCTCCATTTCGCTTGACTATTTTTTCGTCCCTTGTGTCCCTTATTGGAAAAAGAAACGAAAATAAAAAAAAAATAACCCCCGGTCCTGTATATCCAATATATACATGTATATAAATCCTCTCGTCCCATTTAACAAGAATGAAAGGAAAATTGCGTCTCAAGGCGATTATATATATATATATATATATATATATATATATATATATGTATAGATATATATACAAAACCCACCTCTCTCTTGTATGCCGACACTCCTCATCGTCCTCTTCCTCGATATCGTGCAATCGAGGACTGAGCCTGTGCTGTGTCCCACCGTCTTTAGAGTTATCCTCTTGCGACTGATGGCTACTTCGTTTGCCAGTAAAACAACCTGGTGTTGTTGCTTCAGCTGCCGCTTCAACAGCCGCGGTTAATGCCTCAAGATCGTCAAAATCTTGTTCAAAATTACTTTTATCAATACTACGTCTTCCACCATTGCCACCACCTCCACCTTTTTGATTTGATCGACGACGCTGTGGATGACCACAAAGAATAATAGAACTAGATTTTTTCACCATACGACCACTATTACTGCCATTGCCACTATTACCACCATTACCACTACCACCGCCACTAATACCACATGGTACAACACCTGAACCACCACCGGGAGCACCTCGCCCGCCGCCGCCGGCGCACGGCAGGCAACACGACCACGCGCCCCCCACTTCGGCACCCTAGCGACACTCAGCGTCAAAACATTCGGGATCTTTGGGTGCCACACCAACCTATTTGCCCTTTCAACTTGTCGACCACCCTCGTGCCGTCACCACACAACTCACCACCTTCCGCATAAACACTTGTTTATCCTTTCATTCATTCAACACGTTTTGTTTCTATTTTTATTTACAATATATCGTCAGTCGTATAAAATTCATACTGATTGCAAATACAATTTTACATTATGAATTTATTACAACAGCCGTTTCATTCTCATTATTTATCATTGCGTATTAATATTATCACTTAACAAAATTATTCAATGAAATATTATTATTTTATCGAAACTCGTAGTATTACCATGATTTTTATTTAAAATCAAATTGTCAATTGCATTTTCTCACAATACCTTTCATTACATTTAATCTTTTGTCTGACCACACTCCACTATTCTACTTTCATGGTACTGTCATTTATTATCGAATCTTTCACTTGAATTATGACATTACCCACGTGCGATTATATCGCCGAGTTTCATTAATTTATCATCACGAAAATTTTCTCCTTTAATTCACTTAACATTCACACAGCTGAATATTCTATGAAATTGTAAATTTTTCAGTCCGCCAAACAACAGATAAAGTAATTAACCATTATATACACGACACACACAAATGTATATATATATATATATATATATATATATATATATATCACTGGGTTTCGTGATTGCGGAACTTGATTGTCTAAATTTAATTTTTTACTACGAGTAAACGACTATACTAGTGTCGATCGAATGCTCCCATCTCGACCATTTAAAAATCACCCTCCTCATATACCTTGATTCCATCTCCCCCCCACTTCATACATTTCATCCCCACACACTGCCGCCGCCGCCTCCGCCGTGTTCTGCTTATAATCTTTACTCCAATATTATTATCCCCGTCGTACTCTCATGATATTATTGGCCTCGGTTGCACGACAACGAAAATGTCTCTCATATATATTTTCAACATTTCAACATAATCCATTTCATCCAGTATAACTCTGCGCTTCGCATTTAAAATAATAATGATCTAACCTACCTTCAAGTCATAACACCACATGAAAATCAACTAGAATAATCTCATGCAAAATTTATGACATCATCAATTTTGCATTTAAACATATATACATAAATAAATTGCACAAAATTGCAATTTTTATTTTGTGTCATTACTTCCAAACGAAATATATATAAACCCAAAAGTCGAAAAACCACGAATAGAAAATGGGGAAAAAAAAAAAAAATTACTCTCAAGTAATTAATGGGTTGGCGATCGATCCAAATTGAAACGCAACGAATAAATACAGAGTATAACGGCCGCACCTTCCACAAATTTATATCACTTGGTAGAGTGAATAAAGAAAACGATCGACAAAATAGAAAGAAAAAAAATGATGAGGCGAAATGGATAAGAAGAGAATTGAGATATGGTGGCAAATATATTTTTTGACAGTCGTATATCCGTAAGGAGGAAATTAAAACGGTAAATAAAAGGATTAGAAGTGAAATGAGAAAGATACGTTATATATATATATACATATATATATATATATATATATATATACCACGTATATAAATGAAAAAGCGAGAGATGAACTAGTGAGAAAGTCGTGACAATGGCGTGAATAGTATAGACAAAAACAACAATACAAATCAATATTATTGTCAATTGATAATGATAAAAATAGTAAAAAGAATATATTTAAATGTTCACATTTAATAAATATTATATTTGTGTATAGCAAGGTTGTTTAAGTATAGCCCGGACGTTAATATATAGGAGGTTCTCGCGTCAAACAATCTCCTCCGTTTTGTTGTGTATGAGACGATGGCGGCGGCCGAGCGCCGACTGACGGAAAGGGATCGCTGCGCTGCCTCTCTGACGCTCTCCATCTCTCTTTCTCACTCCGGCTCATGTATTCATTTACTCTCTTTCCCTCTCATTCACACACACACACACACTCTATCTCCATTTTGCTCTTGCTCACTCTCGAGCCGCCCTCCACTCCATGCAGTGACGTAGCATCCGGAAAAGCATTGGATCTTCCAGGCACTCAGTGTTAGGGGTTACTCAGCTTGTTCAAAATTTGGGTCACACCACACCATATCCGATCAGTCACACACTGTGTGGTATATAGCTTTTCACCCTGCAAATATAGCGCCCCCTTATATCCCAAAACTTTTATTCAACCAAGTGGTCTATGAAATTTTACCTCAACAAAACAAAAAAAAAAAAAAATAAGAAAATAAATACGCCTCAAACTTATCATCGTCAACATCATCGCAAAAATCTTCCATTAATAATTTTCCCCGTGTTATTTTTCTTCCATAAATAATTATCTTATACACAATACTTTACTATATATATATTTATTTATTTTTTGGTAATGGAAAAATATGTGCATAAAACATTCTATAACCGGGAAACAGTGTACGGTATACACAAAAACACTTTATCTTGGATAAAAAAAAAATATTATAATAAAAACGTGTGTCTACAGTGAGAAAATAGTGAGTTAAGTGCATTTGGTGTTGTCTGTAGTATCTTTATACACTTTATATCAACGTGAACCAAGCGAATGTAATCTATCTCAAGTGATGTACACATCAGATAGATATATATATATATATAAAATATAATATATACATGAATGTATATGCACGTATGTATATAATATAATATAAAGTGTGAGGCGTGCGCAAGCGGACACGCTTAAAATAGGCGCGATGTTCGCTTTTGGAGAGTGGCTGTGTGAAACCTTCATCAATAAACTCAAATCAACCAACTCCAAAATATCGTGTCGCTCATCTATTTTTATTATTCCATACATTTTCATCATATTAATTATCAAAAAATATAACACCACTACGATAATATCTTTCAAATATACACATATAAATATGTCATTTAAATTAATTGGCTGATTGTAGTATCCATTTACAATCAATTTATTTCAATATATCGTCGTGTTATTAATTTAATTTGATAATGAGGTTGGGAAAATATAACGAGCCAAGCTGAAATCAGCAGCTGTGAAACAGACAGGAGCTTAGACGCGCGCGCGGCCATCATCGGTATCTCGGAAGGGGGTCGATATAGTTTGAACGCGTGCGCGTTTCGACACCATTGCTTTCGAACTTTACACCACTATACACACACACACACACACACTGTTTATACCTATAGTAAACTCACCTCTATCACGATGAATAATTAACTATTATACTACTTATAATTAAATCAATAGAAACTTGTCAATTATTATTATTATTATTATTTTATTCTTCCCCTCATCTAATCAAGTTCATCTAATTTTTCGCCTTGCTGATTCATTAAATATTGGTAGACCTGTATCATCTTAATATATTTGAAATTATGTAAAATAGTATACTTTGTATAAGTAGATAAGTGTATGAGTTGATAATAATATTATGCCATAATTTTGCGTACCGCCAATAGCTGTGTGCGTTTATAAATGTATATAAAATATACATATACGTATGGACACAAGTGCACTGTGTTCCAGTTTAGTGTTGCGCGCTAGTACAAAGTATGTAACCTGTTTATATAGTATATATATATATATATGGCCGGTGTGGAATAGCAGTCACAAGTGATAATATCGTCAACGCGCCAGGACGAAACGCAACAGGCAGTCAATCAATAATCCACCTCAAAGACAAAGTGCGATTACTTTGTTTTACTATGTACTCACTCGCAATTTCCAAATGTATCACACTAATATATATATATATGTATGTATATAATTATAATGGCATTATATATATCATATGTAATTTATATTAAACAAAAGTAAAGTTGATTGCTTTTATTTGTGATGGAATAACAAAAACGTGAATGATGCATCCGACTTTAGTGGGGCGAGTGATGTATATATATATATATATATACCCCATATTGAATGGACACGTATATAATATTTAGCTTATTGTCATATGAATAGATATGAAAACTTGTATGCCGTTCCGTATAATATGACATGCTCATCTCAGCCCGATACACCAGGATGCTTTTATTAAAAAAATAACGAGGAAATATTGTATGAGGATATGATGAAAAAAGACAGTATTTTGAAATATATACCTATATATAAGTATAAATAATATAATTTTGAATATATATTTTAATTAAAAATTATACTGTATAATATTATACAGTTATTTATATTCAATATTCCGACAATTCGTTTAATTAATGTACAAAATTATATTCCACTTTGATTTATAATTTAATTGCAAATGCACAATATGAAATAATTGCAATGCAGAAATGTTTAATTTGTATAAATTGCTCACAATTCATTAATTATAATGTCGTCTCACCTATGCGTTGGGAATATTTCCTATATCATTTATCGACTGGATGTTACATGCAAATGCAAAAAGAAATAAAAAAAATAAAAAAATAAAGCTATAAATAAATTATGTGTATCATAGCAGAGTATATTTAAATATAATGTTGTGGTTTGTGTACAGAAAATTGGGTAGGAGTTGAGTCGATGAAGCAACAACCCGACATTACTGCAGACGCTTTCTCCATTTTTCCGAATTACTTTTATTCACAATATTGTATGTTTTTCTACTTTACCAACATACGAAAATGTCGACAATACCAATATGTGGCATAGTAGGACGATTGTGGGTATATTAACAGCGGTGTAATCAATTGAATTAATGAGTTCATGCAAGATATTCTATCCATCTCCCAATATCAAAGGAAAATTGTCAATAATTTAATTTATCATTTCATGTGATAGTTGAAGGGGATATATTAGATTAAATTTTTGTAACCAAACTTTCATATACATATATAGATATATATATATATATATATATATATATATATATATATATACCTGATATCACTAAGACAAATCTAAAAACTCTGGTGAAATTTATTGAAAGGGATTACATGGTAATTCAAGATTCCGATACCGCCATTTTATCGATAATAGAATTTCCATTACAGAAAATTGAATATATAAAAGAGAAATGAAGAGGAGTATTGGATTACTTTAATGCAACGCCAAGACGATAAATAGAAACGCTCGATCGATTTTAATACAACTGCACTGCAGGTATACACCAAGATAGTAATCAATTGGTTGAATGCATAGGGTCGTTAATTGTACGCAAATGTAAAGCGTCAACAGTTCCACCAACGTAATACCAAAAGAACGCATCCATGGAAAAATACAATAATAGAATGAGTGAAACGAAAAAAAAAAAAAATAAATAAATAAAAAAAAAACAATTATTATTTTTTCTCTTAAAAACTCTTGAGATCTCGGTTGAGTGATTAATTGACCATTCTATATTGAAGTTCAATGTACCGTAAAATAAATAGCAATTCGATGATAAAAGAAGAATAAAAGTGAAACTCGTTTATTCTCAAGAGATTGTTTTGGGCTCAAAGAAATATCTATTAGTCGACGTGTACCCCCTGATAATATCCCATCACGTCAAGGATTGTGTATGAGAAACACATGTTACTGTACGAGAGAAACGTGCGGGTCAATACTTGGCTTGGACTTTAGCTCTACTCGTGTTGAGCGTGTCTAGAGTGCCAAGTGTGTTCTTGTATATATATATATATATATATATATATATATATCAACCTATGCAGGGTTATTACCCGCAAGTTTTATTTCGTAATACGATGTATCAGTGAGTGAGCGCGAGTGTCTGCACTATACCAGACCATTTCCACTTGCAGTATCTGTGCTACATCTATACCTATATATGGTTCATTCCACCATCAGAGATTGTAACTCCTCAATTAACTAAACGATACTTTGACTCGCTACGAATTTCCACATCTTGTGAAGTTACCAATAAATAAATAGAGAAAAGAATAAATAACTGATGAGTATATTTAGCGATATTCTATTAAAATATTTTTATTGAAATAAAAATATCAATTTATTAAATAATAATACAATATTAATTTGTTTTTTTTTTTTTTGTACTCATTCAATATAGATTGGAGTATATCAATTTGCAGTAATTATATCCATGGCATTTCTCATAAAAACCATTTACTTTAATGTGAATGACGCTGTCCTCTTCGCGCGTACATTCACCGTCTCTTATTTATATAATGATATTGCCATTAGAAAAATTTCATCATACACATTTTACTCCCCCTCTTTCATTAATCATTATGAGAAATAATTTATTATATATATATATATATATATATATATATATATATATATATACGTATGCGTATTCAGATAAAGTGTAATAAATAACAGAGAGGGTGACGTGAAAAATTAAGAGTACGACACTCGCACATCACGCACTTATAATGTTAAATAAATAAAGTGTACATATACCTCCTACAGTGGCTGGGTGCTACAGGCCAACTTCTTCTCGTTCTCAAAATGATAGGCTGTGGCATTGTAAAACTATTCGCATGGCCAAGAACAAATCCTGATGCTGGTCCACGTTGACGTTTGCCCCAAAGATGACCATGTGTTACACCACTACCACCAACAACAACACTATTACCACTGCCACCACCACCATCATTCGGCCAATTTCCTGTTACACTCACACCACTAACAACACTCACGTCTGGATGAACTCCACTTTCGCTACACGCGCGACGTGACAACATTTTATGTTCGCTCTTGTATTTCATTATTGTCCAAAAATACCCTTTTGTCTACAGACACGAAATATCCTTTCACATCACATATTTTTTCTCTTCAATATCATCACTGTCAAATAAACACAATCAGTATATGCTCAATATTCGTATATTAATAATAAATATATAAATATATATATATATATATATACTTATTATTATATTATATTTCACATTCGTTTATATATATATGCTTACACACGTGGATATTTTGTCATTCTCAACGATCAATCAATCTTAGATATTTTTGACGGTATAAATTATTGCCGCGTCGTCACTCTCGATCATTGCACATGAACGCTTCAAAGCGAATTGCTTCATACACATTTGCATTGGAGTAAATTATCGATCGAGGTATCATAGCATATAAACATATTCCATAATTAAATTCATGCAGCGGTAAATGCATCATCATTGAAATCATACGCACCTGATACTTTTGTGAATGTACAATTGAGTGACTGTATACACTTAATACTGTGAATATTGCAATATTTTTTTAATTACACACGAAAAACACTTGAATAATTCAACTGCACATATTTATAACTTGTGGAGAAAATAGTAAAGCCAATGACCTCGCAATAATCACAGTTGCCTGCATTGTACAATGCAGAATAGACTTATACATATATTATTTTATGTCTGACAGTTTGCTGCATATTAAAAACGAAAGCGAATATATATTATGGATATATATCAGCGTAACGTGAACAAATGCAATTTATTTTCATATGATAAATGTCACCTTTAACTGTTCGCCAGTTATAGCAACGAAATAATGAATAATAAAAAATAGAAATGCGCGCGCGGTGCCGGCGATTCGACACGTGCGGTGTAATCTAAACAACTGTCCGACAACTATCTGTACTTGCGATTTTTGTAGTTGGATTGTGCGCTACAGTGGCACACAGTCGTCCTCCGCCACTACTGCTGCTATGTATTGTAACACTAAGGACCCAATAACCCGAATGATATGAATACACCTACGGGTATAACTGACAACCTGTCTCATATGCACGATACCGGTGTAGTAATCACTGTCGGCATTGCCAAAATGCAGTAATCGTTATCCGGTGAGAAAACATTTTTCGTTTGCGCACTTATCTATCATTCATACATATATATATATATATATATATATATTTATTTATTTTGTCGAAACTGTATTTCAACTCGTGAAATCTTCACGTGCACAGGTGAAAATTTACCAAATATCTTTCTTATTCTCTACGGGTGGTAACAATTTGTTTGTGAGTCCTCTACATTATCGGCTTGATGGTGATCAAGCCGCAAAAGTTTTATTGTAAATAATTTTTTACCGTCAAAAATAAAACAAAAAAATTATGATAAAAATCCTTTACAATACAATTGTGCAGAATTTCATATTGAAATTATTCATCGTTGTGTGATAAAATCATTTTTTACTCTTATCGCAACAGTTAAATTAATTTATACCCATTAGTTTTATCTCATGATAATGTAAATGAGTACAAAGTAAAACATTATTATAAATTATTATAGTATTATTAACAGTCATTTAAGTGATAAATTGCAAAAAATTTATATAATAGAATTTTAAGGAATATAACTTTACCTGTGTTCGGGCCATTCACCGTCGGTGGTGCTCGTCGGCGCGGACGTGCTTCGATTTGGTAAACTCAGTCGCGGTCCAATTTTCAAAGTCATTGGCCGTCGTATTCGACGTAGGGTATAGTCTTCAGATTCATGAAACAAAGAGAAAAAAAAAGGCCCGATAGCAATAAAACAAAATTGCAATACTAGTTGTGGTATTTGTGTTAAAGAACCCTCTCTCCATCCAATTCCATTATAATTACATGGAGTCATGAGCGGGATAAATATATAAATAAATATCTATATACATACCATTTGCAGAACAAAGAGAGTTGCGTCCTTGAAATGCATGGGGAGACAAATATTGGGGTGAGATGATGGGTGTTAGTGGATTTCCTTGGCTCAATAACATCGAGGTCGGTGTTGGAACTCGCAAGGGAGCAATGTCTTTTCTCTTACTGTGCCTGTCCATCTCATCAGTCTCTTTTGTCCCCCTCATATCTCTTTCTCTTGTGACTTTCTCCCTTTCATCGCTAATACACAATTCATTGTCGATTCTCTGAAACACGATAGAATAAAAAAAGTGATGTCTTATGTTATCATTTATTCTTTATTCATTCTTGCATTCATGAATATATCATTCACATAGTATAAGTATTATTACATTTTCCAATTATATTTCGTCTCATTAGATTATATATTTTCATTCTCCCTTTCTTCTCTTCATCCAGTGACATTTTAATGTCATGTACCATAATAAAGTCTGAAAATAACTTTATAATGTATACATATGTTTTTTTTTTCTATATTGTCAATGTGTGTCTAGATATCGACCCAATAACGCACACAAACTCTCGCTATATGAACAATTCTCATTAAGCAAATTTAATCGCACTCTTGTAACTCACCCTTTGTAATTGATGTGGTTGAATTTCATCTATAAAAAAATCCCATGCCCACACTACCAATTGCGCGCAAATTTGCATTGACGTCACACGCACTACTGGTTACTAAGCAGAATATATAAAAATGCTATGGTGTTTTCTTACCCCTTAATATAATGAATCGGGAACGCTAATTGTTTTACAAATTCAAGTTACGCGCACACACATTCAACTCGATATTAACCATTATAAATACCACACAATGGCTCTATTACTCTTGACTGTAGTATTCAGCAAATGTCTTTGTAACTATTTAATTCAAGACATTATCAGACACACATTACTATCCCCGTGATTGTATCTTATTGAGTAACTACTTGAAACAGATCATACACTCGAATAATTTATGCAATTGACTCGCGTTCAAATTAATTCAATTGAATAATTAAAAATAATTGAACAATTACAATACTATTCGATACTTTTTTTGATAATACATGTACAGCACATCATTTTATTTCCGTTAATTTTTAATTTTAAGTGACCAACAACTTGTTGATTCCGACTATATAATATGTCCTGTTTATTCATTCAATATCGTCCATCACTTTTTAAGTTATATCATACACATTATTATTTATGTATATTGAATCTAATTCACTGAGGTATTATCATTGTTCAATAATTCCATGGGTAAATCGTAAAAATAATAAATAATATAATGTGTATATAAAGGAATATCAAGAGATAAAGTTTGTTCGACAGACCAAGTCATACTGAGTGATGTTGGCAGTAGGATCGCACAAGTTGCCTATTATAGCGACGGCCAGCGACGTCGACGCACGTCCTTCCGTTATTGGCAATCACGTATATATCGATATATACTCGTTACAGTATACGAGCAAAAGTCGATGGGGAAAAAAATAAAAAAAAGAAAAATAGAAATATGAAAAACCATACTCTCTTGCTAACAGAATTTCTACGTAATATCATTTATCGAGCGCAATATTCCCGTTGGAATAAAAAAAAAAAAAAAATATATATTGAATTAACTTTCGCTTCCATCATGAGAATTTATATTTATTAATAAATTCTTCTTTTTTTTTTGTTCGTTTACTGTAGCATCTGGCGTAAAGTGTATTTACTTGGCAAATTGCTGGAAAAAATAATGAGCCATTTTGATGACAGAGGTCAGCACAAATCGGCGAAGAAAAAAAATCTAAATCAGAGAGAATTGTACGTTAATTAATTGAGAAAAGTAAATTAAATATCAGGTTTGGAATTTGTATAAATCTTATGCTAATGAAGACATTTCAATCTGAGAATTTTACATGTTGGTACAATATATATTGTTATCATATCAACATACCTAGATATTCTGAAAAACTTTGAAGTATGTACTTGAGTGAAGTTCCAAACATTATATATATATATATATATATATAATAACAAAGTTTACTAATTAAGTGTTGTGATACGAACCCTGCCAATAAATTTTTTCAAACATGGCTCCACAATATTCACTCACGTCAATTCAATTATTACGCCATTAAATTCGCTATAATTCAATTATAAAGTCAAAATTTCCAATATAACTTTACTAAATAAGACTTCAATGTTTTAACAGGACCTAAAATATCACAAATTGTTTTAATACAAAATCAAACTTACCGTATATTTTGTTAATAGACAATGGAGGGTAACAATTTTCCGCGCGCGTCTGTCATACAATTCTTGCGTTCAATTGTTGAATATAAAATGGTAACGACTTTTATGTGAATAGAGGGCGTACAAACTATTGTTGATTCGTCATTTCATAATAGCAATGGCGGCACGCTCTCCTATTGGCTGGTACATGTAAATCCAAAGGAAATAATGAGGAACGCGGAACTTTGAAAATGGGCGGATTTTTTCATTTCATATTCTCCATTCCTCTTCAATTTTCGGATATCAAACACAACAGGTTATGTTTACAGAGACTTAACCGTTGTCCAATCAGGACTCGTTAAATTTAAAACCAGGAGGCACAAACGCGTAGATGTGTGTATATATATGAATGAGGAACAGTGAAAAACGATCGTTGCAAATGTTGAAATGCACAAAGTGTATTGCTACATATATTTATCTATCAAACCTGATAATTTATTAATAAAAAAATTTTCGTTTTTACACAGTACTATCGGTGAGGATCCATCGCTAATTTAATGCTATTTTCAAGTGTTAATTAATAGTTGGATAAAAAAATATGAGTGATTTAATTGATCTCGCGAGTCCTGACAATGCAAAAGTGTCGGGTCCAAAGTTTTCATCACCATTAATACCATCGCCAATGAATGATTCTGTTGAACCATCAGCAACTCCCATCATAGACACAGAATGTCAAAGGAGTATTGATAATAATCCATTTGATATAGAATTACAAAAAACCAATGAATTTATAAGTAAATCGCAGGATCCATTTGAGGTTGTTTGGCAGAAAGCTGTGAATGCCGAAGCATCCCAGTCACATAGTGCCAATCACAAACAAAAAAAACATTCTGATATAGTAAAGATGAATAAAACTCTAGATGATTCATTAATAAGTGGTAGTTCAAGTACAATTTTGAAAAACAACCAGCACCATTTAATAAATGTAAATACTATTAAAAAAACGAATTTAAATCATTATCAATTGAATAGATCATTAGTTGAATCAAAAATATTAAAATCCAATGAACATTTACCACTATTGTCAATAAATCCACCAAGTCCAGATTCTCACAATTTATCAATACTCAATCAATCAATAATGAATGATAGTTTTACATTGTGTAGTCCAACAGGAAGACCAAGTATGGATAGGCCATTTAATTTATTTAATTCATGCACATTAAATTCACCTTATTCTAAAGACTCAACAAATCAACATGAATTGTCAATACTGAATCAATCGTCAATGAATGATAGCCTATCAGGATCAAATAGCTCGGATAATGGCTTATTGAAATCAATTGTTGCACGTAGAATCGCTACGTGTATACAAAAAGGTATTAGCGATGCAGAAACTGGATTTAACATTCCATACGAGAGATCTCACAAATTGCGTCGTTCATTTTCACAAGGCGACAGAATCCCATTGAAAAATATCAAGCAAATTTGTTCACAATCTACCATTGGTGATGCTAAAACACGAATAAATAGTGATTGTTCGATGCCATCACTATTGTATGAAGATCCATTCAATAAAGCATTTATCACTCAGTCAGTCAATGAAAATGCAACAATTTCTGATATATCTGCTCTATCGTCAATTGGTGCCCGCGACTCCATTGCATCTGGTGTTTCCTCAACGGAGGCTTGCAGCATAAGGAATCGTGGTTTCATTGATGAAACTTTTTCGTCCACTCAATCAACATTAAATATCAAACAATTCCCTAATCGCAATACACGTTTTCCATCTACATCATCTCTAGCTGAAATATCCGATTTAGTTGCTCAATATGATCGTTTGAAAGCGAGAACATCACGAAATTCATTGAATGTAAAATGTCCGCTGATTGATTTTGACAAGGACCATTCTGTTGAACAGAATGAAATTCAACGGCATAACATAACCTCTGATTCAGTATTTCTCGTGAGTAATCTATAATTTTATTTGATATGTCGGATATTGCCATACTACTTTTGTTATATGTTTTAATATATTTTCAAATGTATATTGATTATTTGATTTAAGGAAAATGAGCCGTTGAAACAATCAATGTTGTCTGATGACAAGTCGTTGGCGAAAACATTCGAAAAATGCAGTTTAAAACCACATGATGGATGTGAGTTTACATTTTATTTGCATGGTATTACTTTTGTATTTCAAAGTAAATATTTCATTTCTAAATTTTATTTCATTGTAGCTGATAGCAGTGGTGAAAATTGTCTGCCCAAACGACCACCAAGCGCTATGGAACTATTATCTGATATTGAATTGCCTCCCTCGGATAATAATAAAGTAATCGTCGATAATTTGATTGAATTGCAGACATCGAATTCTAATAGCGATCACACCGACACGATTGAAAATAATAAATCGCAATCAGTAAAAATGATTAAGAATGATGATGGTGATATCGCGAATACAAGAGATATGATAAAGGAAATTGAGAAAGAATTGGTTGAACCTGACAAAAAATTTACAGCCGCGACACTATTAATGGAACTTGAAAAATTGGTGAACAATGAACAAAATCCAAAGGCTGTTGAGCTCTTGGAGAATTTGGAGCGAGTACTCGGTGTAAAATGTCAGAACAATGTTGAGCTACTAGAAATGTATATTGAAAATACAGATACAGGAAAGGACATTAAAAAAACGGCAGAAGTTAATGTATTATCTTGTGAAAAATCAAAAAGTTTGAGTGTCGATACAAGCGGAGAAGACAACACAAATATCATTTTCAATGATAGTGTCAAACAAACAAATCGTGAAAATTTTTGTGTTAATAATAATTGTAATATAAATATTGAGAAAACCATGAGTAAAACTGAAAAATTGACAAAAGTGAGTGATTCCAACGTAGTATCACTTGATGAATCTGCAGCAGAATGTTCAAAATGTCCAATCAATCAGCCACAAAATTTATTTGGCACTCAAAAATTAATTGTTGATATACAAATGGCATTGCAAAAATTCCTCATCAATAATAACAGTGATCCAACGGCATTTATAGAGAATCTAGATAAAGTACTTAATCCACCCGCCAATGAATCAGAAGTAAAACTGAAAAATAACCGTCGTATATCAAATGTTTCATCAGTCAAAATTATTTCCACATCGCCATTGAAAAAATCTGCAATATCGCATTCGTCTATGAAATCATCGGTAATAAGACGAAGCGTGGGCTCATCAAGTACATTAACAAAACCCCTAGGATTTCAGCGTCGTTCATCTGTTTCACAAATTGCCAATACATCAATTGAACACAATGCCAAGAGTAAAATACGCATTGACAGTCCGAAAAAGGCAATTCCGAGGCGTTCATCGAGTGATTCCGATTCAATCAATGATATTAATATAACTGAAAATGTACAATTGAATGCGATGAAATTGAAACGGTCAGTACCAGTCGTCAACAAAAATAAATTACGCAAGAATGATGTAGCGGAAGTACCAGCAAAAAAAGGTCCACTCAAAGCATTAATACCATTGGGAAATATGCACCGACGTGGAGTAACTGGCAAAAAAATTACTCCATTAATTATTCCACCATTACCAGCACCCAATATTAGTTACAACGTTTCATCAGCATTCATGGCCAGCACACCAAATCCCGATACTCAAATCAACATGGATTGTCTTAAAAATTCACCCAAGAGAAAACCTGTTGCCTCATCAACACCCGATGTTCATAGCAAATTATCGCGGGTTAAATTATCGATACCCAAGAGTCCCAAACACAATATGTCATGGAATATTTCACCAGTAACACCTACTGCACCCAAAATTCCAACACCATCTAATAAATTATTTGGGAAAAATGATTCTACGAAGCGTCCACATCAAATAAATAAAAGTCCAAGATTATCGCCGAAATCAAGTGGTCGTTTGTCATCAATAAGGTTAGAACGCACACCTGAAAGTCCAAAAAAAAAATCATTCTCCCTGCGTGGTCATTTATTAAGCCAATCTGAGGGTAAAGTAAAACATGATCGTCGCTCTGAGCCCGTTAAAAATACCATAACAACAAAAAGCGAAATATTTCAAAAAACTTCGAAGCAAAAAATTGCGAGTCCACTAAAGGAAAATAATACTCCGGGGAAAAAAGTGAAACCGATGAACTTGGTATGTGAATGATACGATCATGCAAAATTATTCATGCTCCAATATAATTTTTTATTCATTTACATTGTTTCTATTTGTTTTTTTTTTAGTTATCAAAATTCCAGCGACGCAGTGGCAATGTAAATGTGGAAAAGGAAAATAAATGGAAGTGATCAATCAAGAGAGTGTATTCAACTGATACACTGCAATATATCCGCTTCAAATCCAATTACAATTTGATAAATTTTTGTACACGTCATCTATTTCAATAAAATTTTTGCATGAAAATTGCACGTAATAGGAAATACATCACAAACACGCCTATATCCACAATATAAATGTATAACGGCGCTTTTTAACGATTAGCGGGAAAAGTATTTAAAATAAGGAATATTGCGCGCGTCTCGATGCGCAATAAAATTGCACGCGCGGGCGCACACACGTACAGCCAGTGGTGCCTCTATCAAATGTGTGTTGTCAAGAGCGCCGCCGCAATGCTCTTGAGCTATTGGATCGTAAATTCATGTGGTAATATTATGAACTATTGGCGTGTAGATCTTGGCGCGTGCAGTTAGTTGCAGTACTATATTTTTGTATGTATGTATATGTGCGATGATGTGCGCGTGCCGCAGGCAAAAGCGTTTTGCCGTCGAAGCGCATAGGACCTGGATTGAACCGCGTGACATCAACGACGAATGAGTACGTATACAATAATCCAAACCATTTTTATATTTATAATAAACATATATAATATAATTTATATTTCATATATTTATTATTAACACAACAATAATATATATAAATTGACGGTATATTGTGAAGTTGCGCGTGATTGTGCGTCCGTCGAGAAAACACAGACGTGAGAGAAGAGACCAGAGCCAGAACCGCGCCCGGAGAATAGACCTCATAAGGCTCCCACCGAGAGCGTGTTGTATTGTCAACTGCATCATCAACTACACCACAAAAACGCATGTTGACACAAGCGCACCGACATTTTGTTACATCTACAAATCATTGATCATTTGACAAAACAAGTTGCATTCTCAATTAGGTAAGTTTCGCATCAATTTATTTTTATTATAAATAGAGTGATTGTTCGTAGTATCTGAACAAATTGAGTAAGGGACGTGCGCGCAAGCGGCCTACAGACACAACCACATTTATACACAACTCATACATACACAAAACAGCCGGGCGCGCATATTATCATATATATATATATATATAAATATATATTCACATGTATGTTCACAGTCTCTGACAGAATAATCTGTATAGAAATAAAAATTAGGTATGCGTTATTGGAGACTAGACCAAACACGCGCTTATCGATATTTCGAAGGGTAGTTTCCACTATGTGCCATTTATGAATGTGGCTTACAAATTTAATTGTCTCCATATCACTTCATAACATATATATGTATATATATATGTGGAGTTTAATGCGTATTTTACATACACATGTATGCGGGCGTGCTAAACTGTACGGCCGGCGTTGTTCTTTCGTGTTGCTTTTTACCAGCTGAACCTAATATACTACAGTTACTACCAATCATCACGTTAGTATCCACCGCTCGCTCGCAATCAGTTGCAAATAAAATTGCAATTAGTCATATTGAATTGCGCAAAGGCCGAGCCGCGTGCCGAGACTCACAATTTATCAATTGCTCTTATAATTTATCAGTGGGGAGATGCCGTGTTGTTATTTGGCGGTGTATTGCTACAATTTACTATTCAATGTTGTACTTTTACGTTGTTTCATCCAGTATCGGTTGCCCCAATGCAAATAATCGAGCTTCGAGCCATGAAAACGCGTTATACCATTGGATTTTACTTATATATACGTTTACGTCGTTTATATTAAATTTATGTCGGGGGCCCGACAACACGGCTATGTGGAAATAATACAATTTACGCAAACCATTAGGTTATATATTTGTTTTGTTTGTATATAGATGTTCATATTTATTTATATTAGAGGCGTGATAAGAATGTACAGCCGCTTTTACAATCGAGAACGTATCAAATTTTTTTTTTTTCTTTTTTTTTCTATTTTCCCCATGACGCGATGAATTATTACACAAGAATATTTTTAATATAAATAATGAGTCAGCTGGACAGTTCATTATGACTACCATGAGCTTTTATAGATTTATTCAATGTTGTATTTGCTATGCTGGGTTAGATGATTATGAGAATATTGTACAGCTGACATTTACAATGTTTGGTTACAAATAATTGCTCTATCACTAATGCTGTTGATTTTGTTTTTAACAAAAGGTGCCGCGATCAATGATCGGGATACAACTGGAGCGAGTCTGGACAAAATATAAATAATTAATTAAACAATTAATTAATTGAACGAGAGTATATTTCGATTGTATATTCATTATATAGTGCATCATGCAGCAGCACCGAAATGATACACAAATTGTTCATGAGGAGCAAATTTTGGAGGCAATTGATCAATTGCGAAGGCGAAAAGCGCGTCCCGATGCCGATCGTATTTGCAATTATTTATTACGGAAATTTTCCGTAGACGCGCGCGACACAATTGCCGACTTGCATCGACTCATTGAAGCGGAGAAAGTGATTCAGGTGGATTATAAAGGAAACACGAGTTACCGCAATGCATCAAAATGGTCAAGGCTGCAGCTGTATAAAAATCGACCGGAAGGTTTCGTAAAAGAAAAATTAAATTCGTCAATAGTTGCGGGTGCTGTTGCTGAACTTGTTGTTGAGGAGCCAGATTATTTGGATCAAGGTGTGCCGGCATACAGATTAGTGGAACAGCTGTTGGACGGCATATCAAATCCAACATCAAGAAAAATGATTGAAGATTTTTTGAGCAAAGAAGTTGCCAATGGTAACATAACAAAATTGGGTAATGGTAATTATTCGCTTGTTGCCACCAGTGACATGACAAATTCTACAATGAATCAACAACAGTCACAGGACCACAGTCAAAATCATAATTCAAATCAAAAAGGTGACTGTGTTGGAAAAAATTATCGCCGACGTTGCTCAAGTGAAAATGGTGATTCGGGAAAAGAGTCATTGTCAACGTCAACGCGTGATAATAACTCCGGGGAGTCATATACTTTTAATGAGAGCCACAATGGTACAGTGAATGATTCACGATCCAGTACACCGCGTATGTCGAGACACGCGAGCCCAAGGCCAGACAATTCAAAACGAGAACAATGTCATGAAGTAGCATTGGCAGTAAAGGAACCCGATTCACCTGAAGAATCTATCACAAAAGATGACATTTATTCTCGTGATAATTCAATGTCATCACACGCTGAATCACAAAAAAAAGATTCTAACCTCAAAAAATCATCGAAATCTGAGCGCAAACAGCGTCTTCAAGTTAGGCCTGATGATTCAATGGATATTGAAATTAATGAATTTGATCATCGTGATAAAGAGGACAGACGAAAACGGCAAAAAGATTCTGATCCCGGACACGATCTCAGTGAAGAAAAAGAGGATGAAGATACTGGAAGAAGTTCTACAAATCCTTCACCAACACCATCCAATACTACAGTCGGGGCATTTAGAAGTGCACGAAGAAAGGTATAAATACATTCAATTTATTTTTATATGTATAAATGAATAAAATGTTTATGTGGGTACATAAATATTGAGTAAATTGTTTTGAATCAATTACAGCGAGCTAAAAAAGTCTTTGATCCATCAGACAATAATGTTGTAAAACGTAAACGTGGCAGGCAGCCTGGATCTGGTCATAAACTTACTGTACAACCTCCATCGCAAGACTCGCAAGAGGCTCCAACAAAATCAATCGTCAAGGATCCACCGAGTAGACAATGTAGTCTTTGTTCAAAAGAAAAACAAGAAAGTTTGGTGGCATGTCGAGATTGCACTGTCAGAGGTATAACTTAAAAGAAACAAATCCATTCGAATGTAACCATAAATTCTATTAATTCCATACTTGCTGTTTTTAATATTATTTCATTTTTTTTTGTTCGTCTTATTTATTAGCGCACCCCAGCTGCATTTATAACTCTGATGAGTTATTGCAAAAATCAGGAAGTAGTTGGCAATGTGAACGGTGCAAAAGTTGCGCAATATGCTGTGAAACCTCCGACAATGTAAGTGAAAAATTTCAGAGCAGAATTTTATAAATATTCATCAATCAATTCTGCAATGACTTCATTTCGATTATAGGGACCATTAATAACGTGTTCAAATTGCGATGAAGCATATCATCACGAATGTCATGTGCCCCGAGTAAATGTAACAAAATCCATGTCAAAATGGCATTGCAGTAATTGCACGCAAAAACATTCGACACAATATGTCAAGTCAAATGCACCAACGAATCCAACAATAAATTCAGTTGCCCCACGACCAGAAACACCATTAAATCCACCAACATTGCCACCAGTATTGAGTCCACAAGTATCACCAACAAGAGATTCAATTGATCATACTGATGAGGATTCAACGCCACGTGATGGAATTGATCCCAATATACCCGACGCTTCTGACTGGACATCAGAACAGGTTTATCAATATTTTGCACGTCTTTTCCCAAAAGAAGCCGAAGTATTTCGTGTTCAGGTGATTATCAAATTACTTTTGTCATCAATATTAATATGCTGTTATTCATTATTGACTTATAAAATATATTTATTCATTATAGGACATTGATGGGCACTCACTTTTATTGATGAAACGATCAGACGTTCTCATTGGATTGGATTTGCTTTTGGGTCCAGCATTAAAAATATACAGACATGTTCTGAAATTGCAAATGCGTCGTGACGACACACGTTTTTACTGGCTGTAACAATGAATTTGTTATTTGAAGCCAGCGTGAAAACATCCCTTCCGCTCAATAATATTAATAATAATAATTATGTTAATGTAACTTATAAACATCCATTATATAGTTGATTGTTATTATTATTTCCCAATTATAATTTTAATGTTCATTCATTGTAATTGTGGAGAGTATGAATTTTACTTTTTCTTTTTTCGTTTTTAATTTTTTTTTTTTCATTTTGAATCAAGAACTCATCCATTTGTATATAAAGTAAATTAAAGTTCTCTTTCATTAAAAATTGAATATTTATTATCTACATTTCCTTCATTATACAAAATTATATATCATCTTTATAAAATAATAAAATTTTTTCTTATACTCAAGACGCTACTTTATTCGCTAGATACATCAACTCAATTTTATTAATATATATAAATAAACCCCTCAGGTTCTATCTGTCGTATTGGAGGAAACATTTATGATTATGGAAACGTCCGTATTGAAATAATGTTTATATGAATGGGTCATGTGCGTAAATGTATAAATGCGTAGTTTATATATTAATGGAAATAAATAATAAAAATGAAATTCTGTAAATTAACAAAGAATAAATGGACGTCACATGCAATGCGTGATGCAGCATTTTTAGATGTTTATTGTGCCACATCATGATTATTGCGACATTATATTATAAAAAATAAATTATAAAGATATATATCTATGTATTGATCGAGATGATAAAACAATAACTAATCAGAATGTCACATGTATTATCAATTACTTATACGTTATCGACATCGCTGTATATTATTTGTTCACAAGACAAAATACTCAAACTATCGACTTATAGTCTATATAAAATAGTTCCGAAAATACAATGGAAAAAAATAAAATTCATATGTTCGATGCGTTTGATATGATGATAACACATTCAAATTGATTGTATGAATCAGCTGATCGATAAGGATTGTGAGGTTATCGACTGAGATACACTTGTCCAATGAATTGTACAAATAGATGTGTACAAAGTGAGCAATTTAGATATGCCATTTGTAAAATACTTTGAAAATATTTCAACATCAAAAAGCGCTTGTGTATTTCCGTATCCATATAGCCCATTCATGATAATGATCTTGTCGTCCCCTTTCAAGTTTAAAATGTCTCGTTGTTAAATGTAAATATTTATGTATTTAACTTGTTTCCTATATGGAGCTTACAAAGTGTCAGATGAATGAAAAAAATATCTCATTCCCATAAACAATAATATAACAAAAACCATCTTCCAATATCTACAAAGAGAACATTTTTCTAATGATTAATTTACTTTCATATGTAGAAGAATTGCGTATATTTATTTTATTATGATTCATATATGAAGATTTCAATTAAAGATTAACAAACAAAATGTTCATTCAACCTTTTCTTCCAAAAACAAATGAATCTATCAATATGTGTACGATATATTTTTATTTATTATTTCGCATTTTCTATTATTGTCCACGTATAACCTCCTTCCAACTCGCAAACGATAACCTCCAACGAATGTCATTATCGTTGTGAATTAGTACTATATCTTTGCAACCGTTCTCCGTGGTAGCTTATCTTGTGTACATTGTAATAATACAATACATATATATTAATATAATCATAAAATAAGTTATTGTTGGTATTAAATACGAATATTAAAATAGTTACAGCAATAATTTCAAACTAAACCAATAATAAAAATTGAAGTAATACTTTATACTTTTAATGCAGTATTTGCATGATAAAAATGAATACAAGACAATAACATATGATAATGTTATGACAAAATGATAAAGTTATAACTCAGTATCACAAAAAAAATTTTATATCGGTAATGACAATCATTAACAATACGCTGTCATCACAATAATTGTATATTGTATAAAGCAATAGCGATCTCCGATATATCGCAGTTAAATATTCTCATGGCATGATTAATCTAAATAATTATTATGGATTTCACATTGATGAATAACAAGAAAATACATATGAAATATAAGAGTTGAAGAAAATTGTTGCACCAATTGCTGAGTTCAATTTTTTCAGTCATTATAAGATAGCCACGTGTTGGTCAATGACATTCTCATAACCTCCATATGTTTGTTGATTGCTCAAATTCGAATAGCAAGAAATTCTATGCATAATGGATACGGAAAACTTTTCACGCTCAAATTACGCACCAATAAAGCAAGATATGTCAACATTTATACATGATAATCAAATCAAAAATAATTTCAATTACAAACCATTACCAACAACAAATGTTTTATTGACAACCGAATCCAAAGGTGGATTATCACATCCAAGAGCATTATTATTTCTAGGATTATGGTATATATTTAGTGGTTGCACGTTATTCCTAAATAAATACATTTTATCTTATATGAATGGCGATCCAACAATATTAGGTATTGCGTTATTTATTTATACATATATATTTATTTGTTTTATATCATATGATATGTGAGAAAATAGAAAATATATGAATTGTTATTTGATTGCTAAACGCATGAATATATTTATAGAAATATGTTTGATTGATTTCATAGGCGCCTTTCAAATGACAACGACTGCAATGTGTGGATTCATACAGATGTATTTTCCCTGTGGAATGTATAAAACATCTGCACGACTTGTCAGACCATCGGGTTTTTATAAACACATGATTTTTGTTGGTTGTACACGTTTTACAACAGTAGTACTTGGATTAATTGCATTGAATTATGTTGCTGTGAGTTTTACTGAGACTATTAAAAGTAGCGCGCCTCTATTCACCGTCCTCATTAGTAGATATTTATTGGGTGAGGTTTCATTTTAAATACTATCAAACACGAATATAAATACGTATGTTATCATCATAATAATAATTTATTCAATTTTATTTGAATATTGTTATATTTTCAGGTGAACGCACCGGCCTCTATGTAAACTTGTCATTAATACCTGTAATGGGTGGCCTTGCTCTTTGTTCTGCAAACGAGATAAGTTTTGATTTGAAAGGTTTTATCGCCGCAATGGCAACTAATCTCACTGAATGTCTGCAAAATGTTTACTCCAAAATGTTGATTAGCGGCGATAATTTTAAGTACACGTGAGTATTTGAAATAAGAAAAAATTTTATTCTTTTGTTTACTTTGTATATTTATTAGAAATAAGGTTTTTGTAATTCTCTGTTTGTACATTTTTGTTTCTCTGGTTACAGTCCAGCTGAGTTACAATTTTATACTAGTTTAGCGTCAATTGTCGTACAAATACCGGTTTCATTGGTATTCGTTGATTTAAATCAGCTACAACATTCCTTCACTATAAAACTTTTTTCTGCATTTTTATTAAACGGCATTTTCTTCCACTTTCAAAGTATTACAGCCTATGTACTTATGGATTATATCAGTCCAGTCACACACAGGTATTTTAATATTCTTTTTTTTTTTTTTTTTTTCATCGCTATCATCATTCTATATGAATACAAAATAATATGATTTCGTAAGTAATATTTCTAAATTGCTTGTTGAATTATTGCAGCGTTGCAAATACGGCCAAAAGGGCTTTTCTCATTTGGCTATCAGTGATATTATTCGATAATCCAATAACGGGCTTGTCCGCACTTGGGACATGTACAGTGATTGCTGGTGTATTGCTATATAATCGTGCACAAGAATATGATAAAGCACAAATTGATAAAATGCGGTACAATTTGAAAATAAACGTGCAGTGATAAGTGATAATAATGCCACACAATATAACGAACTACATGACTTTATATCTTTATATGAGCAATCAACTTTATATATAGAACAAATAATTCAATTGTTATTCGTTTATATAACGTCAACGTTGAAAAATAACAAATGATTTTTTTCAATATGACAACTACAACATTTGGCGGAATAAATAAATTGAATACACGTTAATTTGGTATGATATACGTGTCATTTTTGTTTATTACATATACACACACACACACATGCTTTTACTTATACATTTAAGAAACAGAAAACATACCATGTAAAATACATTAATAAATGTTTACTATTAATATAACAATAAACAGTCCAAATAGCACAATAGGCCAGTTGGATTTCACACAAAAATAGCGTCTTTATTGCTTTATAATTGAGTATTTCATTACATACTGCATAGTTTTGTATTTATTTATTTTTTTCATTCCGTCAGTATAACGGATGAACAAGTACTAGAAGGCTGGAATGAGCGTGATCAAACACACATACTGGATAGTTAATTGTTTTTATGATTAATTGTTATAACGTTCAAAAATTTATTAATTATAATATATAATATTGTAGTATGGGGCACGCTGAGTTATTTTACAATTGAGCTGCTTTCAGTGCTTGATCAAGATCTGCGATCAAGTCGCTTTCTGTTTCCAGTCCAACAGATAAACGAATAAGTTGATCGTTGATGCCTAATTCATTTCGCATTTCTTGTGTCAATGACGCATGAGTCATAACCGACCTGGAGTATATAATTTAATAGAGTGGTAGAAGTGTTATGAATATATTTTCACATATTAATTAATATTATATAGTTCGGAAAGATTGTACTTACGGCAACTCGGCAAGTGATTCAAATCCACCGAGGGATTCAGCAATGGCAAATATTTTTAAGGCTTTTAAAAATTTGCGCGAATCACCCTTGATATAAAATGTCACCATTCCACTGTGACCCTTCATTTGTTTTTTTACCAGTTGATGTTGAGGATGCGATGGAAGTACTTAAACAATAATATAAATTTATTATTAATAAGATATATTTATCGTCATTTTGCATTTTCTCATCAATTTCTATACAATAGATATTAATCTTACGTGGATGGAAAACTCTATCAACTGCGGAATGCGATTCGAGAAATTTCGCAACTGTCAATCCTGTTTTCATATGTTGAATCATGCGAATTTCCAGCGTCTTCAAGCTTCGATTTACTTGAGCGCAATCGAATGGCGATGGAACAATACCCATTGCTAATTCAAATTCAAGCATTTGTTCACGTCAAATATTAATAAATATATTTGCGTTGAATTATCAAAAAAAAAAAAAAACAAAAATAAAATGATACCATTTTGTAAGTAACGCAGTTGGTCTCCGAGATCATCACGTCGCGTAATTGCTGCGCCCATCACAACATCTGAATGCCCATTCATATATTTTGTTAGCGAGTAAACGACAATATCAGCACCCAATTCTAAAGGTCTCTGGAGCAATTAAATCAAACATTAGCATTAAACGTTAATTATTATTATCTATTGAAAATCAAAATATAAATATCAACACACTGCAAATTAATTTACTCACTTGGAAATAGCATGTTAAAAAACTATTATCAACGACAACAATTATGTCTTCGCGAATGGCTTTAACAGCATCAACCATTGCTTTAATATCAACGAGTTTCAATAATGGATTTGTTGGAGTTTCAATCCACACCATCTATTAATACAACATACAACTATATTTGTTTTATTTATTACGCACATAACGTTGCAATAGACAATTTCATCTATTACATTTTAAGATGTATTTTAAATTAACTGCAGACGATTAATTTCATGTGTGTAGAATGAATAGCAAAGGGTAATTTCAATAATAAATACTTATATCTTGTTCGAATGTGTACTAACTTTCGTATTGTCTTGAATGGAGTCCATAAAGAGTTTAGTATTGGTTCCATTGGCAAATGAAACTCCAATGTTATTTTTAATGAGGCACGTTCGAAAATAACGATTCGTTCCACCGTAAACATCATCAACAGACACCATATGGTCACCGGCTTGTAATAGTGCTGCGACTGCTGTTATTGCACCAAGTCCCGAGGAAAATGCAAAACCATGTTTGCCATTTTCAATTGCCGCTAAACATGCTTCAAGAACATTGCGTGATGGATTGCCACTTCTTCCATAATCATATCCCTACAGAGAATAGTAAGTTAATTCAAAATTATATTTGGGCAAAATGTGAAATTTATTTGTGAATGCTATGAAATTAATATGTGTAAAATGTTGCTATGATATTTTACATATATATTAAAACTTACTGCATGTTCACCAGGGCTCTCTTGGCGAAATGTCGTTGACATTACTAATGGCGGGATAATTGCACGATGAGTCCATTGTCGAGGATCTTGTCCGGTATGAATTGCTTTTGTTGCAAATCCCTCTTCAATATTCGTCGGCATGATTTATTGCTGGTTTTTTGTAATTCTCTGATGAAACAGATTAATCGAAAAAAAAATATAATGATTATCAATTGCAATTATATTTCATGCAAAATCATGCACACGTTTGAAAATTGTATACTGATAAGCGGAAGTATTTCGTTTAACGATATTTCCACAATATTTATCAATATTGCATCATAGTGTATATTATTTATATATATATATATATATATATATATATA
>CAJUYH010000712.1:28669-87636 GCA_910591685.1 Galerucella tenella
AATATTTAAATATATTATATATTAAGAACATGAAACGAATAATCAATTGTTATATATAACTATATAATTATTTATAATGAATTAAAAAATAGAACGTCATAAAATCCATGTGTATTGCTACAATTATCTCTACGTTTGGGCAATTGCAATAAAAATAATTCAATTACTTACATGACAAATAAAAATAAAAATGGTATATATTACTTAATAAATTTTATCGTACTCAAATAAATTACGAATGACAGTAAACGAAAAAAAAAAAAAAAAAAACAGCTCGGCTATTGCAAGTTTAATAATGAGACGTGATCGCGAACAAAACGGAGTGAACTGGCAACTGCCACTCGACTGTTCGGCTTCTTTATTGCTGCAATTTGATGGAATTTGATGGCGCTAGTAGTCATATTGCTTCAATAAAAAAATTGTAAATAAATTGTGTCATAGAAAATTCAAACATAAATAGAACTTCCAATGGAGTAGATTTTATGATTTTGCACACGGATTCAGTAGTTCAGTATCATAGCATAGTAAAGCGCTGTTGACACTTCTTAATTAATATAGTCTATTTGCAATAATATATTTATGTATCAAATGTGTGACGAGGAGCATACGACATTCAAATCCCTAAAACTGGAACGATATGTTCTCATTATACAATTGCTTAATGATGAAAAGTCAACGACATTGAGTAATTAAAAACCACTATTTACATACAGGTCATTGAATCCAGAAAAAAAAAAAAAATACGTATGTAAATGCCATGATGAAAATTGCAAATGAATTGATAACTATTATTGAATCAATTAACGAGTAGATACATGTTAATTTATATCATTTATATTGCAATTGACAATTACAAAAGAATTGAAATGCTATGATTACATTATTTTTTTTTTATTATTTATTTTTTGCAGATGCATATACAGAAAATAAGTAGCATTTAGTAAGCTACGTAGTTGCAATTACGTATAACAAAAGAACAATGAACTCTAAAAATATATATATAATTATCGTAGATAAAAAATTATATTGATTTCAAGGCACGTATATTTCACATTATTTTACAATGTATTTCACAGCCAATGATAAAACAAGTTGGATATGATATACATCAGAATTTCAGTTCATTTATCAAACGAATATATATATTATTTAATCTGTCACAATTTCTCTGGTACAACGGACGAAATTGTTAAATTAAATAAACGACGGTAAAATTAAACGTATTTGAGCATCACAAAAGAGAGAACTAAAACAATAGGATAAGCGTTCATGAACGTTGACGCTGAAGATCTGAATTTTCCTCCTTCCAAGTCACTGGCAATTACCGCATTGACATGACCTTGTAAAATTTCATGACAAGGCGTAGCATTTTTCACAAAATTGAGTAATGCATCAGCCATATTTCCAGGTGTTGGATCATCGCATTTCTCCAATTCTTTTACAATGCAATCTTGAAGTTTTGCCATGTTACTGAAATAAAAATAAATGTATTTATAATATAGAAATTAGTCATATAAATAATTATATGAATATATAAAATATTTGATATTTCTTACTTGCATTGTTGCAGGCTGAATAAAAGTGATGGGAGTGTTTCGAAACTAGGCGCTACAACATTGCCATCAATTGCGGGAATGCTACTACCAAATGTACCATTGAAGCAATCCTGAATAGCATTTTGTTTCTGTTGGAAGCATTCTGGTCCACCAGCAGCAATGAAAACTAAAAAAATTCCCATGAGTATTTTCAATTGATTATCAATAAATGAAAAGCAATATATTAATTATTATTTTTTTTGGCTACTCACGAGCAATTCGGTCACCTTCCTTGTGACAGATGAAATTCAAGAAAGATTTTGTGACGTCGGGAAGAGTTCGTACATTTTCACGTTCCTCTGATTCAAGACATGGCTCAACAACAGAGATGAAATCGGTCATACATTTTAAAAGTGTATCATTTTTCATGCAATATTTTTGGAAGACACTGTCCAATTCACCATGTGGTTTTGCTTTTTCAATCTCATCTTGCAATTGTGTTACATTCATTAAAACTTGTAGACAATTGGCCGCTTCATCTTTAGCCGCAACCAATTGATCGTATGATCCACCATTCTTCTCGCATTTCTCCTTTATTTTCTGTTTCACATTATCCACTTGTTGCCAAGCAGTTTCATTCAAACCAGGAGTATTTATAATATCCTGAACCTTATCCATAATTGCTGGTGCATCAGTGGGTGGTTGTTGTTCTTGGCCATTGGTACAGAGAGCTATGAAAAAAAAAAAAAACAAACAAAAATATTCGTATATAAAATGGTATTTGCATTAAATTCTATTTTACATTGCATAATAGATTGCATGAAAGAACTATGTGCAAAAAAAGAAAGTACATTGTGATGCGAGTCATTTGCTCAATGTCTAAAGATATATAACTACAAACTTGTGAAAATATTAATACAAAGTTGAAGGATGCTCGAGTGAAAGTAGCAAGAAAATTCTGTCAATTTATGTATCTAAAACTAAATTATCGCAAATAGTTAATTAATAGATAGAATTTTTTCATTTTCATATCAATGATAAAATCTATATTTACACATTTCGTTGCCATTAGTTATCAATCAATGCTGTTATATATATACATATATACATATACACAAGATAAGATAATACATTAAGATAAATATTAATTGATTGATGATCAAGTGAGAAATAATGTTTAATTCACATATATATCGAATTGATATTTCAAACTTTGAACTTACCGAGACCGATAATAATGAATATGGCGGTTGAGTAACTCATTTTCTGTTCAGTTTCTTCTCGACTGTGAATAATTTTTTGAATCTCAATCACTTATAATCGCTGTCCTATGTTTAACCTATGCGTTAATGTCACTATTTTTTGAGCAAATAAAAGTGCTGAGTCAACAAGGATTATGAGCAATGTATTGGTACGGAAAAAAAAAAAAAAAAACCCATACACATTAACGAAAAGAGAATGAAAAAAGTTGGACTATTTTTCACTTGGATTTGAATGATTGTTTTAAAAAATAATAAAGAAATGACTGACGACTTGTTGACAGTTTGTTGTCTGACAACGTGAATGTTTAGCGGTACACAGTGAATCACTTCAACACACACATATACGTTATAAATTAATTGTATACATATATGGAGTAAGATAAAAAGAACGACAGATGTGAACGAACCGACCTGTCGCAGATTCACGTGAACACTGGCCAATAACGTCTAGTAGACAATATGTATGTATGAGTGTATAGCAGTATATAGAATAAAAACAAGTATAATACGCCGCGTCAGTCGCAACCTCGGACCTCAAGTCTTTACTCTTTTATTTCAATATATACCTCTCCCCTCTCAATATACTTCCGTTAAACTTCGGACTTTCATATAATCGTATTAAATACAAAAATGTACTTTTGTGTCATCCTTATATATAGCTATATATATATATATATATATAGCGTATACAGCCATCGTGTCTATATAACAAACTATCTATATTAATAAATTATATATAAATATTTTAACTAAACAAAAGTTAATATTTTTCATGTCATCTTTCAACTATGGATTTTAACATTTATAGTTTGACAAAATACATTTTTTTGTTATCAATAACTGCATTGATTTTTATATATAATTATTAATAACGTCAATCAATAGATCTGAGTATATATTGTTTATAATTTTTGAAACTTTTATTCAATATTTCATATAATTTTGTTAATATAGAAATAATTATATATATATATATTAAACATTAATATGCATTAGATATGCAATAAAATACTGTAATTATATTTTTTTTAATGTATCCCATTGCATTCAGTTCAATAAGTGATTGTGGATTCCCTTCATAACTATTAAATTTATCTGTAGAATATTTTAGATATGGACACGTTTATCATTGCACTATCTATCATTTCTAAATGTGTGTTTGTATTTGTAAAAACTAACACACATGGTTGAACGGAAAAAAAAATAAAAATAAGAATTGGTAGATGATAGCTTTATTATATTTTGTATAGACCCGTTAAATTATTGATATATTTGTTGAATACTGTAGAATGACTACCACAATTCATAAGTAGTACACTGCAAAGAGTATAAGGTATATGAAAAAAAAAATTACGTCACTACATATCCACCTGTCATGCACGTGACCAGGATTTCAATTCTTCCCATAGAGATATAATATAACTCTAATAAAAATAAAAGTGGACGGAAAAAAAAAGGGAATTTTCCAACACCAAATATTGAATTGAACTATCGACTCTTATCCAATATCAATTGTCAATGATATATTTCAATTATAATGAATAAAATTACTACGTGAGCTTTGTCACCTGCCACATATGGATGAGTGGACACATGTGTATTATTAATAAAAGAAAGAAAACATGGTGCTTGTCAGTATAATGATTTATATTTAAACACGATGATTGAATTGAGAAAAAAAGCAAACTGAACATATCTATTTGAAACACATCTATAGTTAAAGCCATGTTACATCAAAAACTAGTAGTAATTAAATTAATAGACGTCTTCATAATCATCCATATAGGAATAAATAAACCCACCCACACATATATATATCAATAATGATTTATGTTGTAAGTATGCGAGCAACCGCAGATAATGTTCAATAAAGAAGCGCTACAAATGTTGAAGCGTCAAAATGATTTGAATACACACATTGTAATACAGAAATTAAAATTTTCCCTACATTTGATAGATTCATTTTGTTTGTATATTACTGTTCCTCTATTCTTGAATGCGGTTATTTATTTATTTTTTTTTCTCAATTGGAATGATAAATGCGGCATATTCCGTCACGCGATTTTTTTATTTATACCCTAGTTAAGTATGCATGTATTTATGTATATATATATATATATATATCGCTCATGACTAAAAAAAATAATTATTGACTGATAGGCACTCTACAATTTATAAGCATTGCGCATCATTAAATCGAAATATCCATCATGATCGATACTGGCGCTTATTGCACTGTAATAATTCATAAATTCCTCTTCAGTTACCTAAAAATATCAATCAAAAAATTTTAGCAAAAATATAACAAACAATGTCAGTAAAATATTTGTAGTATTTAAATGAAATGATTGCAATAAACCAAAAAAAAAAAAAAGAATGAAATAACTAAAAATAAGAATAAGGAAGAGAACAAGAAAACAACTCACTATTCCATCTTTAGTACTGTCCTGCTCAAAATTACCAAGAAATTTATTTAAAATGCTCTCTTCACTCTCTTCACCACTGATATAACGCGGATGACATTTGACGTTATAAATACCACGTAAATCATCGAGTGTTATTTCACCGTCGCCAGTTTTATCGAGTTTTTGAAAGGCCTGTTCAACAACTTTTTTCCTACTCTCATTCATTGGCGGCTAATAATTATTAAACGTTACTTATTAATAATAAATATATTTTATATATTCTTCTATCAAATAGCATTAATAAATTTGCTTTGTTTTATTTATTGAAAATGAGATAATGTGTAAAACACACTCACTCTAATGGCAACAATAAATTCTGTGAGACTTATGCCACCGCTATCATCAGCATCAAGTTTACTCATTATTTCATCAATTTCACCCTCAGCCATATCCAATCCCATTTCCGTAAGGCCATCAAACAACTCCTCTTTGCTCAATTGTTTGTTTCCATCATCGTCAATACGACGAAATGCCCTGGCAAATAAAACCCAATGAAATAATTTAATTAACAAAACACATCTAAATATATTTATGAAATGGAAATTAAATTTGAATAAATAGATATACCGGGCCAAACCGAGAATACCATTAGCACCACGTGATAAACACAGCAATCGTAATTTTTCTATTGGATCTGAGGTAGAGTGAATGGCTCGTTGAGATCGATTAATCATCTCTGCTTCTTGCCTCGTCGTCGCACTAACCGGTCTGAATATCATCTACATAAAACAATCAAATATAAATTTAACAACTTGAATTGCACAATTAAATAAGTAAAGAATATTTCAAATAGATATTGGCAATAGACATAAATAAATAAACATAATGACATTGCATGCACTTGTGACTATAATATATATATATAAAATTGTAGGTATGTGTGATAATGTCAGTATGATGCATGAAAGCATCAGTGCAGATATACCAGTACTATATGGTATTCTATGTTGGAATTGATAAAACAACGATCGATTAGAGTAAAATGGGAACAAACTACTATCATGCATAAATCATTGATGGCTCTACTATATCGATTTTGTTTCACGCAATTACCAGCCATTCAACTGCTGTATGTATACATATATATATATATACTTTTATGTACGTTCGTATATCGAAATTGTTTCAAATAATCCAATGCCATACTCATTATCTAGCGTGTTACAATTGACTTACATTTATAAAACGAAAAGTTTTGTGACACGCCTCAATGTTATATACACACTAGTATCATTTGTATATATATATATATATATATACATTTGTGATGGAAATAAAATAAAAGATGTATCATCATACAGTATTTTCTGCGAGTATAACAATAGTTTATAATTTAAGTATAGTGGGTGCGTATCAAGCTTGAAATTCGAATAAATCATTGGGTTGATATACAAAAAATTATTTATATATAGAAGAAAAAAACGTTTTTAATATTTACAATTTTATATATTGATGCGATTAATTGTACAAACCTTATATTAAATTTCAATTCACCAGTTGATGTCATGCAGTGTAAAAAAATTAATATTCTATCATATATATTTATATATATAAATATAAATATATGTATAAATTATATGAGGATTATAAGGACACGAAACAGTATTGGCTTTTGAGAGCGATGCAAGTTTTTATTTTCACAAATTGTAATGTAAGAAAAAATAAGAGAGAGGGTCAATTGTTATTACCATCACAAACTGTATTTTCGTATTTTTTATCTTTGCTTTTAACAACAAACATAAATAAAACCCGTGTGCAGCAGTCAATATTTATGAATAAACAGATATAAATATATAACGTGATATTTATTTTATTAAAAAAATGTGAAATAAAAAATACTATGAACAAATGAATACATGTCCTTTTCATTGTACAATTATATACACCTATGTAAATAAAGAATTAAATGGCGGGTGACACTAATTAATACGAAACAATAACCCATATACATCAACTTATCACCATTTAACACTATAAATATATATAAATACAATAATAATAATTAAAATTGTATTGTAATCCCATTAACTAATGAATAATTAGAAAAAAAAAAAAATTATTACAGTGTATTTACTCACCGCAATCGTCTTCGCAACAGCTTGTCTGAGATAAAATCCAAATAATATTTAATTAAACCACCTCTATATACTGCATTGAAGTATATACATACAGTATATATATATAAATATTTGTATATAGTGATTTAATAATTTTAAAAAATTAGACGAATGAACAACGAGCTGTTTGCCGGTCTGATGTAATCTGACAAATAAAATTCCTGCTAGGCAAAACGTCTAACACCGTTGACGGGGTTTTGTCTCCGTTTATGCATATGTGTGTGTGTGTGTGTGCAATGGTGGCAATGGTATAGCCGTCTATATATTTATTATCGCCACTGATGGCCAGTATATCTACTATAGCAAAATGGACTACTACGTATTCATTTTTGCATCTGACGATTGTATATACTTTATATATACATGGATACTTGCATACTTTTATCAGTATATTTGTGGTTAAAGCTCTATGTATATATATGTATATGCGTATAGTATATTGTTAAAACATCGATTTGAAAAGGAATAATAAAACACTACCGGATATTGATGATATCGCGCCTCATTTATAATTGTTTGATTTAAATATAATTCTATTTGCCTTTTATAAATACCGCAATATTATCAAACTTATTTATTGATATGTTTTCATGTATTATTTATATAATAGATAATTGTTTTTATGTTTAATGAATACCGCTAATTGATTATTTATTGAAATGAAGTTTATTGTTGTTTTCGATACATAGCAGTGTCAGTATCATTTATGAATCGTTGCCACTTCGATAACATTTCAAATATTCGTACAAAAGCGTAATATATAATGAAAAAATATGATATCACACACAGCTAATAATATAATAGATATTATACCGATAATTAATCGGTGATCAGTAAGTCATGTATTTTAATAAATATCCGTATGATGAGGTATATGTAGTAGATAACAATATTATCGACAGTCAATCATCCCAGGTTATTGGAGAGAAGACATGTAGCGCACACATATGTGTTTTTTTTTTTGAATACATTAGCACTATGGACCTTGTAAAATATGGCGAATAATTTTAAATATGTTTTTTTTACAAGATTTCATGTTTTTCCCATTTTTTTTTTTTTTCCGTCTAAATTTCTTTTATTCAGTCCCTGTTTTACCATTCATATAGGCCATTATTCTCCAACAAATATATTGTTGAAAATATGTCTGGCATGATGTTTAAATTTTATCCAATCATATTTCGCCATTTGGAGTCGGCAAGAGTACCGGTCAAATTGTCATTGGTTACTGTCAATTGCGTGGTCGTACGCTATTGGTTAACGTGGCCACTGTCAATCCTTTTTCACTATATGCAATTATGAACCTGACCACGTGACTCTTTTGCATGAAAATGTGTGCGTGACTCAACGACATGATACTTTTAGATGTTCTCAATAATTATTTCAACCGCAATAAATGAGAATCACTGTCATTATAAATATAAAATGCATAATACAAATAAATATTAACAATATCAAATAAATCGTATTCATTTTCATCAATACAAAATAATATAATCAATTTTTTCTTTATACATTTACATTTTTTTTCAAGAGTTCAATGGTGTAATACAGTCTTTTACTGTTGTCTGGTGTAAGATGGGCGTGTAGATAAACAGTCACGTGACTCTATACACCCGTAATATATACTCACATATTGGGATCGAGTGGTATGTGTGAGTGTAAATGTATTTACACATGTATTATTGAGGAGTAGGAAGCGTCAACTTAGTTAACTTGCAAACCCAATGTACAACGTCGTGGCATTTACATTTGAGTGAGCAGAAGCAATAGTTTCATAGGAGAATTTTAACTACGAAGCGGCGCGTCAAGACGCGAATTAACTTAAATAATTATTCATCAACTCAAATTATCTGTAAAAATACCAATTGAATTATCCATTTTTTTATAATTATGAAAAATTTAGTGTACCTGTGTTTGGCATTTGCCCTCGTTGTTGGTAAATATTCATATAAATTTATTATCACAATTCTTGTATACGTGTCCATAGGATTTATTTTTGAATTTTTTTTTTTTTTAATCGATTGCAAACTGGCTACAATTATTAAAATTACTTTTGTTTATTCAGCATCCGCTAGAGCACAGCAGGATAATAATAATGACGACGAGACAGTTGGAACCGCTGATAAAGACTTTGGTGCGAGTCGCGAAGCTTCCAGAACAGGTATAAGTTCAATATTTATTGAATGAAAATAATTATTTTGATTGTAACGTATGAATTGGGATTCAATATTGACTGATTAAATTCATTAATATCTTTATTCAGATGATGAAGTTGTGAAGAGAGAGGCGGAGGCAATAAAAATTGATGGATTGAATGCGGCACAAATTCAAGAATTGCGCGACAAAGCGGAAAAATTCAATTTTCAAACTGAAGTTAATCGAATGATGAAACTTATTATCAATTCATTATATAGAAATAAAGAAATATTTTTGAGGGAATTAATTTCAAATGCATCTGATGCTTTAGACAAAATTAGACTGTTATCATTGACAGATAAAAATATTCTTGATGAAAATCCTGAATTGTCAATCAGAATAAAAGCCGACAGTGAAAATAAAATACTCAGCATCACCGACACCGGTATTGCAATGACAAAATCCGATTTAATAAGTAATCTTGGTACAATTGCTAAATCCGGCACTGCTGAATTTTTATCGAAAATGCAAGATGTCTCCAATACACAGGATATGAATGATATGATTGGTCAATTTGGTGTTGGTTTCTATTCTGCATTTTTAGTTGCTAATAAAATTGTCGTTACAACAAAGCACAATGATGATAAACAATACATTTGGGAATCAGACAGCAGTAGCTTCAGTATTGTCGAAGATCCAAGAGGAGTGACAATTCCACGTGGTACAACAGTCAGTTTACATCTGAAAGACGAAGCTCTTGATTTCTTGGAGCAAGACACCATTAAAAATCTCATAAAGAAATATTCTCAATTCATTGATTTCCCCATTTATCTGTGGGGCAGTAAAACAGTTGAAGAGGAAGAGCCCGAAGATGAGACTGAGGCAAAATCGGAGGAGAAGGAAAGTGAAACGACTGATGAAGATGAAGATGCCAATGTAGAAGAGGCAACTGAGGAACAAGAGAAAAAAAAGAAAATGATTGAGAAAACTGTTTGGGATTGGGAATTGATAAATGATTCCAAACCAATTTGGACATTGAAACCGTCTGATGTTGCAGAGAAAGATTATGTTGAATTTTATAAGGCACTGACTAAAGACACTCAGGAGCAATTGACTCAAGTGCACTTTATTGCTGAGGGAGAAGTCAGCTTTAAAGCTCTTCTATTCATACCTAAAATTCAACCTGGTGACAGCTTCAATCGTTACGGTACAAAGACTGATAACATCAAATTATTTGTACGTCGTGTATTTATTACTGACAAAATCAACGATATTATGCCCAATTATTTAAATTTCATTCGCGGTATTGTCGACAGTGACGATTTACCACTCAATGTTTCACGTGAAAATTTACAGCAGCACAAACTTATTAAAGTAATTAAAAAGAAACTCGTGCGTAAAGTATTAGATATGATTAAAAAATTGTCGGAGGAGAATTACAATAAATTCTGGAAAGAATACAGCACAAATATTAAACTTGGTGTGATTGAAGATGCACAAAATCGCGCACGTTTATCAAAACTATTGCAATTCAAATCGTCGAAAAATCCATCAACCAATCTCACAAAATACGTCGCGGATATGAAGCCAAATCAGAAAGCAATTTATTATATCGCTGGTGCTAGTGAAGATGAGGTTAAAAAATCGCCATTTGTTGAGCGTCTCATTAAGAAGAATTATGAAGTTTTGTATTTGACTGAAGCTGTTGATGAATATGTTATATCAGCACTTCCATTATTTGATGGTAAGAAATTCCAAAATGTTGCCAAAGAGGGATTTACATTGGATGAGAGTGACAAGGCAAAAGAACGTATGACTGAGTTACAAACAAGCTTTGAACCATTGATCAAATGGCTTGGTGAAAATCTCAGTGAACACATTGGCAAAGCTCAAGTGTCTGAGCGTTTAACTGATTCACCGTGTGCGCTTGTAGCCAGTATGTTCGGTTGGACAGGTAACATGGAAAGAATTGCCGTGTCAAATGCACATCAAAAAAGTGATGATCCACAAAAATCGTACTATCTCAATCAAAAGAAAACATTGGAGATTAATCCACGTCATCCGCTTATTCGCGAATTACTCAGAAGAGTCGTGGCTGATGCGGAAGACGCAACAGCTAAGGAAATTGCAACTATGATGTTCCAAACTGCAACATTACGATCGGGATATATGCTTCGTGAAACTTCCACATTTGCTGAGAGTGTTGAGCAATTGATGAGAAAGACACTTGGAATTCCAATTGATGAAGCGCCAGAGGAGGAAGAGGAAGATGATGAATCCACTGATAATACTGCATCTGAATTTGAGAGCGTGAATGAGGTTGATGCTGATGAAGATGAACCAAAGGATGACGAACATGATGAGCTTTGAATGTAATTTTGTGGTTGATTGACTGCTGCCATGTGTGCTAGTGAAAAAATACATTAATTATGTGTGCGATTTAATTATTCATATAACGTTTTCATAACGATCTCCCACGATTCATAGTCACACGTGTGATGTATCGGGTCGAACACATACATTTTCAGTTCAATACCGCACCAGGACTCTATTTCCATACACACAAATCATAAAAGTCCTTTCGGTTTTTGTTTTGTTTTAATCATCGCTCCATTTATCGTTCTTCCGTTTTTTTTTTTCCCCCCTTGAAATACAAATTATAAATTTGTATTTGAAAAGAGAGTATGTATTTCTGTCGGAAACAACCATATGCAAATACATTTATATAATAAATTTATTAATATTAATTTGTGCAGAGTCCTTTTATTTATTACCGAAAAAATATTCCTATAAAAGATATTATTCATGTATACTGTCTACTAATATATAATCAAACTATCATAAATCAATTTAATATTACGATACATTATATGGCTTAACAATCAGAATAACAAAGAGACGTGTCATGAACCTTTGACATTGTTTATCATGTGAAAATACGTATATATGATTTATAAATGAAATATTGTGCAAAGAGGCTGCTTAGTTCATATCTGAACGTGACTAACATTCAAGTAATAAACTAAAATATCTGGGTAAGTTTTTTTTATTCTTTGAAAACGAAATTAAAAAAAAAATCTTATATAAACATACACATTTTTTTTTATTACATAATCGAAGAAGTTATTTTATTACCACTGCGATTGACATGTTTTTCATTACAATTCTGAACAAATCGAGACAAAGTGAATGTGATAGATTGACCTTAACACCAGTGGAGCCGTTGCGATTCTTTTCATTGAATTTCCAGTGATCTGTATTTGTGTGAATCTTTCAAATTGAATTCACGTTTATATCCATGTCGAAAGCTCCGGTTGATAATGAAATATAGTCGTTGATGTTACACATGTAATTGGCTTCATTTGAACGCAATCAATTGATGATCATCACGAATTTTTTATCACTGCGACAAGAAGATTAAAAAAACATGGATGTTATACAATGATTTTTGTATTTGATCACAATTCTGTCACTGGTCACCATTATCGCGATGGTTAATTGAATATTTATTCAGCAATTTAGTAATAAATAATAATGAACGAGCACCAATTAAAACCAAAAAAAAAAACATCATATTTCAGATTTGCTTCTTTGTTAATGACAACAGCTTTCTCGAATGGATATTAAAAACTAAAATCCATCGACACTTGACAACATCATGGATACTATTACCCATTGGATCAGTATTTACTGCAGCTTTAATTGTTTTTCTTATGGTAAAAATTATGTCTGCACTTAAAATAAGAATGAAAATGTTGTAAATATCTATTCGTAATTAGGTGCTGTTCAATAGATGTCCGATGATGATAGCGGCGCTAGTGACAGCCATTCTTGTTATAACAACTCTATTTGTTACTCTAATGGCACTCAATGAAAAATCAATTTACACTTAGACGATCAAACGTGAAAATCGAATTGGAAAATGGAGGTAAAGGCAAATTAAATAATATCAAGTTGGACTACTACTCACTTTTGTTCATAGATCTCGATTGAATTTTAAATTGAACCATATCAGTGGACACTCTCACCACTGTATTGACATAATGATCCAACGTCTTTTTCAGTAGTTCATAATTCTACAATATTATTAAACAAAAAAATTATTTTTCAATAATTAAATAAATTAGACATAAAAATGAATAAATTTTACCTCAATATAGGCAGTATCCTCTGTACTAGCATGCTCCAATTCTAGCAACAAAAGCTCCAATGTGTTAAATGGCAACCAAACTGCTGGCCCTGTCACAATTAATGGATCATCCAATCCAAAATATTCCTTGCCATCGCCCAACACTGCATTTATATAATCCACAGCTAAATCAGTTGCCTCCATAAGTCTTCCACCATTTAAAATAAGTCGAAGTAATTCCGCCGCATTACGTTTCTGAATAATTAATAATCAATTACATTTAATAATAACTGAAAATTATTTGTGACTAATTATAATGTATAGTAAATCTACCTTGTAAGAGGCTATTAGCCATTGGGGAATAAATGCGCCATTATGAACAATTTTCTTTGCAACTCCTTTATGCAATTCACTACCATTATTTGCTTCATGTGTGAATATTAATTTTTCCAATAAACGCCAGGCAACATCCGCAACATTTATTCCCGATCCAGTAATATCAAATACATCATTGTGAATTAGCCAATCCCAAGCATTTGAATCTTCATTGTCACTCAATCGCAAACATTGAGATGTTAAATTCTCCAAAACGGAGCATTTTCCAATATTAAATTTATCACATAGCTGCAATGCAGTAACATACAATCCAACACTCGATAAAATAGCTATGAGTTCTGAGGGTTCAGCTCGTGCTACTGTATGCATTTCCGATTTAAATTTCGACAATTTTAATCTTGCATCAACTAAATAATATTCATTTTGAATATCTTTCAATTCCAATACTTCAACTAACTTTTTCACTTTATAATGCAATACTGCTTTACCATCGATACTACGTTTTATCTGTGGATTCGACTCGTCTGGATACGTTTGATCAACAATAGGACGGACAATCCACTTGTATTTATCACTGACTAGGCTTAAAGCATTGATACATGCCAATAAACATTGAGCTTGTCGTGTAATTATTGGTACAGAATGGGACTCTTGACTGAGACGCATTGCTTGTTCATACATAACTGATGCGGCTTTTCGCATATTACCTTTATTAATATGAAAACTATATAAAAAATTGTAATAATTATTCTCCATTAAATCAACACTGCGCGCTCTACCAACCACAATTCTTTCTAAGTCCTCGTACATATCCACATATGGGAATGATACCAAATCAATCAATTTTCTTCGTTCAAATAGCGTTACAACTAATTGCCGCAAACAATCTGTACGACGTGCCGCATCAGGATTAGAATTTAAACAATGATAAGCCTCTTTATGGTGGCCTAAATCAAGATGCTGTGTAAATATAATTGAATGTAATGTAGGTAAATTTGGATCGTCTTTGTCTGCAACAGTAATTGCCGTTTCAGCCAATTCAATTATACAATCAGATGCATTGTGCTGATCAAACAATTCAATTATTTTCAAATAATAATGTACCAATGTATTGTTTTCTGATGTTGTTGGTACATCCAACAATACATTTGCCAAAAATGTATCGGTGAGAATTCCATTAGAAGCGCGCAAAAAATTATCACAGGCTTTTCGTATTTCCGCCATTTCAAGTAATGCAATAGCGAGAATAAATTTTCGCGATGCACTATTTCGTTCGCACCATGTGCTAAGCAATCTCACGTACTCTTGTACTAATAGAAATTGACAGGTAGATAAGAGCCACTCGGGAAATATAAAATTACCCGAAATAGGCCACACAAGTTGGGCTATTAAAGTAATATGAGTTAACATACTGTAATGCCACGGTACCATTGAATCCGCATCCATTTCCATATTATTTGCAATTAAAACATGCGCGTGTTTTGCACCCGCACTTTCAACAAATAGCTCCAATAATGACATAGAACGGTTATGTCGATGGGTTGCCAATGGACGTGTTTCCGTCAGCTTTAACGTTGACAATCGTTGTACGCTGCTCTCGACAATTGCTTGACGTGATGTTGGTGTTGCTGTCGACTCGCATATCCACATAACAACATAATACGCCTGTGTTAGTACAACTGTACGTGGTGCAAGTGATGATTTAATTGCATGAAGCATACGCGAATCAAATACTTCGGGTCGTGATAATACAATTTGCTGCAATATCAATAAATCACGACATATTGAGAAGCGAAGTAATGTTATTTGTGTTACGCTCTCAGATATTGTAGAAATACCCAATTGACTACTGAAATAATGACTGATATTCAATAACATTCTCGATCCATCGGCTTCACCGTCCAATTTCAATTCATTCGGCTGTCCCAAATCGTATGTTAATGCTTCCAATAACATTGCCATTGCACTAGATGCGTCCTTAACATTCTCCAATTTATGGTGTAATTCCATTTGAAAATCAAAATCAGATAGCGGATCGTCGGGCTCCAATGAAATTCGCGAAAATAAATCGTCAACAATAACATCTGGACTTTGTAAATGATACAATTCACGTTCTATGCCAGTTTTAATCTCTTCCGATAATTGCTCCTCTAACATTACCAATGTCGACATCAATGCTATTAAATCTTGACATGTGTCTTCATCTTGAGATAGAATTGGTGTTGTTTTGAAGCGTGAAGCGTAACATTTTTCATTAGATAGCATTAAATGTTCCAACGCTTCCATTGGACGTAAAAGTGAAAATGATGATTTTTTCAATAGCGCTACGCCATAAACATTTGGTAATAGCAATAATCCAACTGGTCTACTACCATTGACATGATACTGTATCACACATGAATAAAATTTTGACCAACATCTATTGGCAATATCCAAATAATCCTCATCCATTAATTCATAATCCATAACTTCGGCTTGTATTTCAGCTTCTACAGCCATACAAACACGTTCTTTCAATATAGCTGGTGTCAGTGTGATATCAATCATGAGATTTGATCGTCTGTAAATGCTCAATGCTCTTGTTATATCGGCCAATGAAAATTGGCCAGGATGAAAGATGTAATTGATATAAGCCTGTCTTGGATCAGTTCCAGGATCGCCCACGATGTAATCACGATCCGGTGATTGTTCCAATACTGCTGTTTCCCATTCGGACGTTACTTGAATACCACTTAGGGGCAATTGTGCATGAGTAACAGCAACTGTATCCATATCAGTTGTCCTCCAAACCGCCCACAATCTAGTAGTAGTAAATGAAAAATCAACAAGATGTTGATCAGGCGCAAATAACGTACATATACGTATAAATTTGAATAATCCAGCGTCTTGCACGGGCTTGAGGATACTAAATTCACAGCCATTGGTAAATTTAAGATACGTTCCAAGATACAATTCGTTGTCGATTTCACCCAATACTTTTCGCAGCATGTGTCCGTGCGCGCCCTGAGATGCTACACGATTGTCAATTGCAACATCGGCCACAGCAACACACTGCGCTTTGTTGCACGACCACATTCTCACATTGCCTTCGCGACACAGTGCAAATAGGTAGGTGTCATTGCCGCACGTATGAATAACGAGTGACATGGCAACTTGACCCTCAGTGCTACGTCCACGAAATGCTGTGGCAATACCGCTCAAAAATCTCGGTACTATTGAGTCCTGTTTCAATTCACTTGTATGAACCAGACCTGTTATTGTATTGAGACGTAATAATAAAATACTGCCGGTGCTGTAGGCCAACGCAAATAACGCTTCTTCGTGTGGCAATGTGAGCCATGACGCTGCAGCATGTGGAACTGGAAAATTTGTTGTGCCAACATTATTGATAACATGGAATGAATGGGGATCGCGCGCAGTTTGCGCTGATGCCTCGCCTAAAATTGATTGAACTGCGAGATTTGGATGAGATCCCAGCAGATGTTCCTGTATAAAATTTATCAATTACTTATTTTATAATAAAAAATTATCCTTATGTATGAATATTTTTGTTTCATTTATAATTGTTTACCTGCTTGTGTATTTTATCGGGATGTGGAAATACAAGCTTGTGAATACTGGAGACTGTGGCAACCAAAATAATTACGGAATTTACTGTTTCATGAATTGTTATTCCGTCCAGTATTGGAGTGTCGGTGAATTTATATCGGACCTTGCAATTTATTAAATTAACATCGAGACTGTGCTCAACTAATTCCAATACATCATGAGAAATTCGCCAATATATAAAACGATTGCGAGTATAATATTTCGAATTGTCTTTGTAAGCGTAACCGCTCGCACGTTCTGGTACTTTTATATCCTGTAGAGTGTTTTGGCTTCCTCCTGAAATTTATTTATTATTAGCGTCATGTAATACAATATTTTCTACGAAATTCGTTCAATTTCCATTGGAATATATCAATTGCTTTCATTAATATGTGCACATTTTTCTATGTTCATATTATCTGAATTCACCACATGGTGAAATTTCATTTGTTGTAGTAATAAATATATTTATTTATAAACAAAAAAATTAATATTGTGCACACACATGAGCCGGATATTTGATTTTTATTTAGGTTATGAAAGTTTTTTTTACCGGTATTTAATGTGATATCTTTCCATTTTTCTGGTTGTGTTTGATTAGGCACGACTTCACGATAACCCAACGGAAATTCTATCATTTTTTACGGTTATTTGTACACTTGTTCGATTTATAAATCAATTTCAAAGACGAAATCAAAAATATTTGTCATTTTGAGCGGGGAAACTGCCATACACACTCTGGAAAAACACGCTATATTACAGAAGACCTGATTTTCATTAAATATCTGAATAAGTCACGTGGGACATTTGAACAAACACCATTGGCTATTGTTTAAATATCAAACGTTCACGCAGCTTCAACAAACCAATGGTACGTATTAAAATAAATTATGCCGATTCATGTAAAGTCGCCTTGAATAAGTTCAGGTGGATAACAAGCAGCTGCATAAAAAAAGAACAATGCATACAAATACAGTTTCGCGCCATAAAACACAATAATTATTAATAACCTCGATTTATCATCTCTGAAAAATTACAAATAACAAAAAAAATCATGGAAGAATTTATGGATCTGTTGAAAATTTATTATTCTCGATTATTCCCTCTTGATGATTACTACAAATGGTTAAGTTATGGCAATGGTAAATAAATAATATTCGAAAAGTAATATTGCATGATTAAATTGAATAATAATTAGAATTTTAGGGTGTTAAATAACTGATTTCAAATGTTAACAGCGGATACATTTCAACGTCGAGAATTTTCATTCACACTTCAAGGCGATGTGTATGTACGTTATCAGGCATTCACTGACCAACATCATTTGGCAAGAGAATTAATAAAGATGGTGCCAATAAAAATTGATATTGGCGCGGTTTTCAATGTTTTGTAAAGACAATATTCATTAATAATTGATAAAAAAAAAATATAGTACGATAAGTGTCCAATTGATTATTAATTATTACTGTTCTATTGTGGCTTTTTCAGTCCAGGTAATTCTATGAGAGAAAAAAAATTGGAAGCAATAGAACGCGAATTGGTGTTTGATATTGATCTCACGGATTATGATGAAGTGAGAACGTGTTGCTCTGGTGCCGATATTTGCAATAAATGTTGGAAATACATGGTAATTGCATGCAGAGTATTGGACGTTGCACTTCGAGGTAATTTTGAATATTCGCAATAAGTAAAATAATATAATATAAAAATATTTAATTGGATTATTTTAATTTTCAATGAACAATAAAATTATCAAGAGGATTTTGGATTTGAACATATCCTATGGGTTTTTTCTGGCCGAAGAGGAGTACACGCATGGGTGTGCGATTCATCTGCTCGCTATTTAGATTCAACACAGCGTGGAAGTGTCGGTGAATATTTACAGCTTATTGCAGGCGGTGCTTTTACAAAGAAGAAAGTAAATTTATATAAAATTCATCCGTCTGTGGCACGAGCACTCGATATAATTGCACCGATTTTTATACCATTTTGCGTTGAGGAGGAAGATATCTTAGGAAGTGAGAAGTCAATAGAAACATTCATTGGATTATTACCTGACGAGGAGATACGAAAGGAAGTAACGTGTTTATTCGCAAAATATCCAACGAGCGTAGAGAGATGGAGAGCTTTTGTGAATTATTGCACTGATCAAATTCAAGTGGGAAATTAATGATTTATTATTTATATTCGTATATAAATATAGATATTTTATTTTTCATTCATATTTGTAGAACAACAAAAAGTGGTCGAAATATCGGACATTGGTGGATGAAATAATGATACAATATTGTTATCCAAGACTCGATATCAATGTAACAAAAGGATTAAATCATCTTTTAAAATCGCCATTTTGCGTTCATCCAAAAACCGGTAAAATTTCAATACCATTCAATCCAAAAGCTGTGGACAAATTTGATCCATTGACAGTGCCAACGATCAATATGGTGATTGAAGAGATTGATGCGTATGACAAAAAAAATGAGACCGTGGAAGGTGATGTAGGTAATATGAAAAAAATAAAGGATTACAAGAAAACTAGTTTAAATAAATCGCTACATGTATTTCAAGAATTTTTGCGAAAATTGGAACACGCTAAAAGTGATAATGCCGATATACCGGCCATTGACATGAGTATGGAGATATGATGTTATCAATAAACAATGCGTAATGCTGTAACAGATTGTAAATTCACACAATTTATAATTTATAAACTTTAAATCAAAATTTTTGATATAGAAATAAAAATTATTTTATATGTTTTTATTGCGTATATACTTTGTGAATAGTGTCAACGTGAAATGAATTTAAATTCGTTATTTGCACCAAATTTTTCAAGTACAATAGACTATTAAACATTAATATTCACAATACACAAGTCACTATGTACATGGGTACATATTATATAGATGCTCACACATTTTTTATATATATATTCCATTTCTTGCCGACAATGCAGTAATCTTCTTTCATTGTCATAGGTTATGCTCGATCACATTTTATCATAAAAATGATAATATCAGTGTTTGTTATTTTCATTAGCAATGTTTCATCGAATATATAACGGTGCAATAAATAAATTATAACTTTGTGCTATAACAATCCATCTATATATATATATGCATAAGTATATAAATATTTTGAAGAATATGTATAGAATGGTTATGGAGGATATGCCCTTTCGATAGTAAACTGTATAAAACATGTGTGAGAATGAGTAGTAATTGAGAATGAAACGAGTCCGGTGATAAATACTCTATACATGCATTAATTGGCTAAGAATATGACGATAAAAATAAAAACGGCGTTTTATCTTGTGCTGAATATAATATTTTCAATTGTAATTGTTCTTCTCAACAAATGGCTGTATTTTCACGTTGTTTTTCCCAATATCACTCTGTCAATGGTTCACTTTATTGTGACATCAATTGGTTTAATAATATGCGAGACATTCGATGTATTTTGTATTAAAGATGTTGCTATTAAAGAAATGCTATGGACGGCTTTGACTTTTTGTGGTTTTGTTGTGCTAACAAATCTCAGTTTGGCACACAATACTGTTGGCACATATCAAGTTGCCAAAATGTTGACGACGCCGTGCGTTATAATAATTCAAATGTTATTTTACAAAAAGCATTTTAGCATTGCAGTGAAATTGACACTTATTCCAATTATATTTGGCGTGATTATTAATTTTTATTACGATATTCAATTCAATATATTGGGCACTGTGTATGCAATTTTGGGAGTTATTGTCACGTCACTCTATCAAGTTGTACGATTTTTTTTTACATCATTCATTCTATGAATTTATTTTGCAATATAATTAACGAATATGTAATAATTCAATTTATTACAGTGGATTAATGCAAAGCAAAAAGAATTGCAAATGGATCCAATGCAACTTTTATATTATCAAGCCCCTTTATCAGCTGTACTATTATTCGGTCTTGTGCCGATTTTCGAACCCATTGGAGATATAATTACACGCAAATGGTCTGCTGTAGACGTTGTAAGCATTATATATATATATATATTTATTGAATTATTTTATGGTTTTGAATTTACTTTACAATTTTGTGAAATATTATTGAATGATATATATTTATTTTCCATTAGATTATGGTGTTGCTTTCAAGTGTCGTAGCATTTTTCGTAAATCTAACATCATATTGGATTATAGGAAAAACATCACCATTAACGTATCCTTTGCACATGTATAAATGTTTCTTTTTCTTCATCGACAAACAGTTGATACTGAAGTTTATCGATGGATGTTTCTTTAATCACATTTGAATTTAGATATAATATGGTCGGCCACTGTAAATTTTGCCTTTTACTTATTGGTGGTTCATTTATATTTCATGAATCTCTAGCATTAAATCAAGCAATTGGAATAACATTAACATTGGGAGGAATTATTTCGTATGCTCATTTAAAGGCAACGTCAATTATCACCATATTATTATACGACTCAACAATTATTCACCTTCTCGTATATGAAAATTGTTAATATAAGTTTATTTTCTACAGATGAAAGATAATCGAACAGAAATATTAAAATTGGAAATGGAGGAGGGCAAGCCGTTGGTGCATAAAATATAATGATAATCAAACCTAACAAAGATGAAATTTTATCCATTAATTGACATATATCTACAAGAGCCTTGTAAATAAATCGTATACAGATTATTATAATTGTTGATCATTATTTATTTCTTTATTCATTGTTCATATAATCAAATTCGTACACCATCATAATTTATTATTTAAGGGGTACAAAGAGTGTTGGGGTCGTTATTATTTATTATAAAGCAGCTGATTAATAATAAATAAAATATAAAATGCGAGAAATTGTTTGTTTATAGATAATTTATGTTTTGTCGTTACTTGACGTATAATATGGGTCAGTGTTGAACCAACTGCGAGTGCAACGTTCGCTTTGGCTACATGTACATATTTTGCATTGGCTTGTGAGCTTGTGACATGACTCTCGCATTTAATTCACGTCGTCGCGCGGCTGTCTATCAAAATGTATATATATATAATTCACACTGCGCAATACTGAATACATTTACTTATCTCTATATATAGCGCACAAGTTCATTTCAATTAATATTATCGGCGCTCGATTCACGATTTTATCGTAACCTATAAATAATATAAATGTGATTTGTTGTGAGTAGAGTGCGCGTACAATATTTCATTGCGTATATATCTTCATCCACACGCTTTTATTGGGCAGCTATAGACATTTCATATTTAATGTATAGTAAGTAAATAACATGCGTATATAAGTATACATTGTGAGAAATCCAACCGCAGTTAAGTAGAGAAAACGAATCGACGCAGTCACCAAGTAAAGAGTGCAAAAGTTTGTGCTCGTGTATCACATAAAGTTTTGTCAATGTTTCTCGTCTCCTGTCTCTCATAATATTATTATTTACCAATACGTCTCGTATGAATTTGTTGATTAATTCGTGGGAAATTGATAAATACACTATAATGAATGTTTTACATGTGCATTATTTTGTGATTGTTATGTGTGTACATATAGTAATGTTGAACAATTGAAAAGTGCGCAATGGTAAATTAATTTCAGTTTTATACGTTAATTAAGATTTTATATAATTTACATAAAGTATTGACTATATTGTGAATAATATTTTCAGCATTTATTTATATAAATGTGTAGTTTTATTGTAGATTTATATGAATTAGCTACAAAGAATATTGGAGTGTTATTTTTGCAATTTGTAGAGTGTGACCTAACCTTATCCAAACAATGCAACAGGTGCTCGACTTATCGGTTGTCAATCACATTATGTTATTTGCATGGATGTGTGTGTGTGTGCGTGTGTAAGTGTTGTGTGTAAAAGTAATTGTGTATATATATTGTGTGGCGTCTATAAGAAAATAATTGTGTCGCCATGTATGATTTTTACCTGATATATTTTTATTGCTACTTTTCGATTACAATATAAAGAAAAATTAATTGAGATCGATTATTATATATATAATAACATTTGTAATTATTTTATTGCATATTTTTTATTTTTACTTTTTTATTTTTTCCATTTTCAGATTTGATTAAATTATCAGTGATAAAAAAAAAACAGAAATATTCAGAAAGCAATTGGTCCAACGACGTTGGATAAAATTGTTCATAAACATCTCAATGTTAAGATTTATAGAATTTCAATTAAATGTAAAACAAGAGGGAAGACAAGATGTCTTATATACCCTCTGAAAATGGTACCAAGGTGAATATGATAAAGCAAAAATTCGAGCAGAATGTCAAGTGTGAGACCAAAGAAGTTGAAAAGAGTACAAAAACGAATGAACTAACAGCGAAGGAATTGCTCAGACGATCATTGAGTGCATCACCGGTGAAAGCAAAGAAAAATTTGAAATTAAATGTCACACGACAACTCTCAAATCCTGGTAAAAATATAAAAAGGACTCCGGCATTTAGAGGTGATAAACTGAATAAAATAAGAAATTTACATTCACCATCAAAGGAGAGAATATTTTCAATTGTCAATCAGAATGTTAAAATATTTGAGGAAACACCAGAATACGGAAAAATTGGTAATGTAAAGAAAAAATTGTCTGAGACTATTGGAAAACGAGAATCATTATTGAATTCTGATTTATCGGATGACAATAATACAACAAATTGTAGTGTAAATGATAGAGACGTTGTTGACTGTAGTGATAAACATAAACGTTATAATAGAGCCATTAAAGATTCCCGACCACCATTAACTAAAAGCAATAAAATAGTCGGCGAGAATTCCGTTAGAACAACGGTAATTTCGCGACAAAAAAATATTTCACCCATTTATAGTTTGGACGATGATGACGATGACTTTAATAAGTCGATGACAGAAAATAAAGAGCTTCCAGTCACAAACATAGTGGAATCCACATTAAAAAATAATAAAAGTATGAAATTTAGCCAATTTTTAATGAATGGAGTGGAATATACAAGAGTAACAAAGCCCAAGCCAGCAAATGGCGATGAAAAAAATGTCAAGTTCCACGATAATAATATTCCTGCGGCAATAACTGAGATGACAATAGATATCCGTGAAGAATTATCAAGAAGGAAATCTATGAGTAATTCAGATGGAAATAAAAATAATAATTCAACTGAATCGTCGGCGATGAAACAAATTGATGAGAATTTGACTGTTGAATTGTCGAATTGTTTGAAAGCCGCATTGGAAGCGCCATTGCCAGTTGGTCCACCACCAAAAAAGCCGCCGAGAACATTTGCACACAGTCCAATTATTCGAAGATATAATTCAGAAATTCCTGAAGAACATGTGAACGATAATTGGCCACAAAATAATAATAAAAAACTGACCGAATTAATTGTAAAACAATCCGGGATAACGTCGGAAAATTTATGTGATTCAAAAATTTATACTGATTGTAATATTAATCATAGTGTCTTAGATTGTAATAATTCCAAAGCATTTCTCGCGGATCAATCGCGAACAAATAATGAATCTCATGTGAAACGTTCACCCGATGATAAGAATTTTTCAAGGATAAAATCGTCTTTGTCTGTAAAGAATCATTGCTCATCATTTGAAATAGATCAGCAAACTCCCATGACATCTTCCACATCCTCAATTTCAATAAAATCACGAAGCGCTCGTGATTCCAAAAAAATGTTGGAAAAACTTGAGACTGTATTGATTCAACATCAAAAGGCATTGGGTTCCAATGTTATTGTTCCTACAAAAGACAAGACAGAAATAGAAATGGACAATAATTATAAAAAAAAGAGTCCGAGCAACTCTGAAAGTGATCTCGAAAAGAATCAGGATAAACGAAAATTTTACAATCGTCTATCACGAACATTGGAAGACCCCAAAAAATTAATTTCAGATAAAAAAAATATTGAATCAAAAAATCGTAAACACTCGACTTTTGACTGTCTACCTTATTTAAATTGTGCCAGTTCCACCGTATATAAACAACCAAATTTCAAAACATATTTCAATGAGTTGTCACCAGCGGAATCAAAATCCAAATCGGCAGATTCTCTAGAAACATCATTGTCAAATGTCCTTTCAAATAATAATATTGATTCGTATGATGAACATATGAGCCCAGCTGCCCGACGACTTTCCACCGAGTTAACGACATTTCTCGATGGAAAACGTCGCCAATCAGTTTCAAACAAAAGTGAAGAGCGTGTGTACGCTGAGCCATTTACATTTGATAAGAATAAAGGCACCGATGTTTTGGTATTTAGTGAATTATCACCGGAACAGCATAGTTACTTATCACGCAGTTGGCAAACTGATCGATTCAACGCAACCAGAAACGTATGTGATATCACAGAGAAGCAAAATAATAGCCATGAATGTAAGAGGAAAGAGCCAGAATTGCATTATTTGGTAAAATAATTTTTTTATTTCTATATTTGAATTTAAACCGACTACATCCCCCTTCCGCAAACCGAGTTAATACCCCCAGGCAATGAATTTAATTGTGCATTCCCACACACACTCAATAACAATACAAATAATAGTATAACAATACGTGAGAATTTCAAACACATAACGGTATTGTAGCACACACAAATGTATACATATTTATTTTAGCAAAAAGATTCTTTTCGTTTACGTATTTTACCTCCTTTTATTCTATATTATTATTAGAATTCATTTTCTCACAATTGTTCCGTCGCTCCAGAACTCTATACAGTAATAATCAGATGAAATATGGAAATATATTAATATTTACATGTGTATACATTACATACATATATATATATATATATACAATTCTCATTATAGGAATGAGTTTGTTCTTTCAATACTCCACTACATTGAAATCACTAACTATACCTATTTTTATTGACCCAAAAGTAATGTGAAACATTGAAATATGCTTAGTCGATGAAAAGAGTGTATTGTTTTCTGGAAACATTTATTGATAGAAAGGAACAAAAAAATTAATATATTGCTTCGTGTTCCCTCGTGATACTTCGATGTGGTACAATATTGTATGTAATACCCAATAAGAGCAATTAAATGAAAGTATATAAGTTATATATTTAATATATTGATTGATATTCGTGAAGAAGAAGAAAAAGTTTTATTTTGCAGTGTACGACAATAGAACCATTGGTTCTGGAGGACAATAATAATGCACAAAAACCGGATGAGATAGTGAAATTGCCGCGAGATGTTATGAGCTCTAGCGCCAAATCAAATTCACGATTTCGATCGTATCTGGATGAGCCGAATCAAATGAAGGTAATTGCACGGGATCTTGTAACTTTATTTTTTTTTTCTTTTCAGTTTTCTTTTTAACAAACGCTTCATCGAACATTTTTATCAATGGATAGACGTTTTATAGCGTGGGAGAATAAAAAAGAACAGAGAGAAAGGGAGAAGCTGCAAAGATATACACAGACATCTCATATGACTCACAATTCAAACGTGAACCTTGGCGCGGGCGTGACGTTTTGTTGCGTTTAACCACAAATTAACGTGTTATTTCGATATAACCGCTCATAATTTTTTCCCATATCTGATATTATACGTGTTACTATTGATTGAGTTTATAATTATAACAAGTCTAAAATGTAACATAGAAATTTTGTAGAAAATTGTCTATTTTTTATTTCAATTCTTTTCACTGAGTTTACGACGATAAAAATACCAATGACGTCTACTGCATTTATGTTTTTCCGTGTGACGTAAATATAAGGTATGCAATAATAATTGATGCGGTATGATTCAATAACAATATTCTGATGTTCATCACACTTTTATATAATATCACTGTGTTCTGTTAAATATTCACGGTAATGGTATTTAAATTTACCGTGTCATAATTTGAATTTACGATGATAGATATTTATTTATCTTCTGTCTGTTAAACTAGGTAGAAGAGTTGTTAAATCAAGCGTTTGGACCGTTTACCATGGCAGGCACAGAACTCTCCACAGACTCAAATACATCATCGGACACTGAATCAATTTCTTCGACGCCATCTACCAACAACGATGAGCCCGCAAGTTTTAATGGAAAATTGCAATTATTTAAAAATCGCGAGAATAATATTAAACCGAGCAAAGAGGAATTGCATCGAAGTTTGACGGAAAAAAGGAAGCATTATGTTCGCAGAGTATCGGTTAAATATTCGGAAAAGTGCGATGGCAGTATGCGAAGTAGACGCAATAGAATGTTCGACGTCTGTTTACTTATTGAACTTAATTTCAGCACCAAAGAGCCATATGTTAAAGATAAATATCCAATTTACGTAAGTGTTTCATTTTACCGTTTCGTTTTTATTTTTATACGTCATCGCCTTTAACGATCAATTTATGTTAATTTAACTTTAATAATATCTTTGCAATATACACATCGAGATATTTAATTTGTTGCAGGCACAAGTGCCAGCTTGGATTGAAAATTTTTGTTTTCCTGATGCTCAAGACTGGCCGCCATTACACACAAATCATAATCAATTTTATTCGTTATTCCTAATGGATGAGAAAGGTAATCGAAGATACGGCTACTGTTGTCGTGTTAAACCAGAGGGTGGACCAATACTTCCACTTGCCTATTGTTTAATAACAAAGTCACGTGCCAGCGGATTTTATCACAAAGTCTTAATGGAGCTTGAGTCGCGTCATGGCATGCCAGACAAACGTCGACGTAATTTTATTGAGGAATTGTACAACAGTCCAATGCCAAAACCTGGAAATAGTATTACAATGACAACAAATCGAATTCAAATGGTATCGGACAGTAATAGCAATTGTAGCAGCAATGGCAATGTCAATTCAGAAAAAATATCGGCAGCTAAATTTATGGAATCGCTCAACGATTCAAATTCAGATGAAAGTACAATAATGCGCTCGGGTGATCCACGATTGGAAGAGAGAGATATGAGTCAATTATTCGATGCTGTAAGCAATAAATTATTGATTTTTCTGTTTGGTAGTTTATTGTTGGAACGTCGTGTTGTTCTTATCAGCGAAAAATTGAGTAAACTTTCGTCGTGCGTAGAGGCCCTTCAAAGTTTACTTTATCCATTCACGTGGCCCCACACTTTTATTCCTGTTTTACCTGATATCCCAGAGCTTTCAGAAATTTTACATGCACCATTGCCATTTGTCATTGGCATTCTAAAAGCAAAAAATACGGCAAATACACAAGTTAATTCAGTGCAAGATGGAATTGTCGTAGATATTGATACATCAAAAATTATTTGTGCTGTGGGAGATGAATCTACGATTTTACCGTTGCGATTGCAAAAAGGTATTCGCTCGGCGCTGCAATTGGTATCAAATAATACAAAGCCTGGTGAAGGAATGAGAAATTTTTTGGTTTCTGAAGCATTTTTACGAGTGTTTGTGGAGACTTGCGCACATTTGGAATTACATTTAGTCGTTCAGCAGGATGGAAAAGTTATATTTCAAGTATGCAAATGATATAATGATTATTTGGATATTTATACGTTGTATTGTTTTTGTATCAATGTTTTATTATTGATTTATCATTTTCAATTAATTTACAGAAAGAATCATTTGTTAATGCATCGGGATCGAAGACTGTTCAGTACTTTCTCGAATGGTTCGTGGAAACAACAATGTTTAATACATTCACGATCGATTATATTGCATATGTGGAAGGAACCACCATTGGAGATCAGTACAATATTGAATTATTTAACAGGAGAATTGCAGAATATCGAAAATCAATTGATAATAATAAACAATCTAAAAAAAATTTATCGAAGAAAAAAACTTTTGGTGAGATATATTTGTTTAAAATAATATGAAATAAAGTATTGAATAGTGAATTTATATTTTATATTGTGCATTAATTTTAACAGGTGATCGTTTGAAAGACTTGACTAATTTTTACACATAACGTGTTGGACTGTATTTAATATGGCAATATGCATACTTCAATAACAATAATACAACTGATGAATCTGATAAAAATGTATATTATATTTTTGTTTATAGTTTATATGTAAAGAGGCCAATAGTAGGTCTGTGGTTACTTATCGAGCACCTTAAAGTTAGCTTCAACTTTAATGTGTACGTCAACAATAGTATTGTACAATTATAAAGCATCGATTGTAAGATGAGATATAGTTTTGGAGTTACACAAATCATTGTACGCATTTGTGTTAATTCAATCTGCAATGTTGTATATTTGTAGCGATCCTAATGTTTGATTGTGTTGGATTCAATTATTATTGAATGCAGATGTAAATGATGAATCTCTTTCAGTATGAAAACGTGATTATGGCTATTATAGTTGATAGAAGATTTTTAATTAGTGTACTTATTATAGATTCTTGGATAGTTCACACGTGCCGTTGCATTGTTATGTAGTGAAAAACAAAAACAGCTGAATACAGGTGATTTTTATATATAAACATATATATATTTTTTTTATATAATTATTGAATTTCAACCAAATTATTGATCCATGCGCACACGATAAATCTTTTATTTACATCCTATTTAATTAAAAATTTGGAATACAATACATATTATTATTGCCATGATTTATTGTAAACTGTGATTATTTATTGCACTGTAATAATAAATTTACAACTCTAGTTTATATTTTGCATTTATTTATATGTTAAATATTTATTCATTCAATGATATATAAAAAAAGGATAGATTTTTAAATGTCTAATAATTGAGCGCCATTTTCTTATTTCCAAATATATATATATAACCTCAAAAATCCTCGTGTACATATACCACGAACTCAATTTGACTTTTAATTTTGTATAAAATGTTTTCGCCGAATGATAATATAAAATCAATGCTGTTTTGTGGATCTGCAGATGTTGCAAAAACTTTTATGTTTGAAGTAAGTACAATCAACTATCAATTTCTAAAGTTCGATGCTGCTCACCGGCTGTTTATCACTTCTTCAATAAATAAGATTTAAAAATGTTTCCACTATATTGCAGGTAGCGGTGCACTTTGCTGAAGAGGGTCGTCGAGTTTTTTATATAACATCAGCGCCCCTCACATCTATTCCCGCAATATATCATGACAGAAGTAAACCTTTGCCGTCTGCATTTAATATGATAAAGTTTATGTATGGAAATACACAAAAACGATAATAATTATTTGCCTGAGATTGACGGTTTATTAATCTAATATTAATTCATTTCAGTTATTTATCAAATTATGAGGAATTGGTGGAGCAACTTGTGGATTTACATTTCCATGCTGTACTTCCTTCAATTCTTCTGATTGAAAATCTTCATACTTACGTAAATGATGTGCAAATTAAAGACCAAGAGAACGTTCATATTGCCAAAATTTGCGCACTATTACACGATACTATAACTGCGTGTTCAAGATTGAAAAAGTGTAAACTCTATCTGTGTGCTTCAGTCAATCAAACGGATTTAAATATACATCCCTATCAACTGTACTTCAATAATATATGGCAAGTTGATAGTAAAAAGGAGGAGGATGTTATATTTATTGAACTGAGACAATTGTCAGGATCGTTTAAAAATGAAGATAATCCAATTATCAAATATAAACAATTTGAAAATGGTACTTTGATATTAGATGAAATATTTGAATCAAGTGGCGATTGTTGATGGTTTTGGAGAATAATTCAAACATTGCTTATTGTAAATTACTTATATCAAATATTTGTTGATGAAAAGTATAATTATTATTGTCGTTATAGAGTTAAAAATGGAGTTTTATTTTGGACCGTTCACAGTATATTATCAATATTAATTTGATATTTTCCTGTTTTCTTTTTTTTTCACCTTACAAACAATTCCCAATTAATCGATGACATCAGTAAAGTAATTATTATTTATAAGGTTGATAGAAAAAGAAAAAATGAGGTTTCACATTGACATTCTCTTTCACATGGGGTTTTTATAGTTGTTTATTTACCAATGAAAAGAGATGTATGTATGTAACATTATTTAACACTGGACCTTTCGCCTGAAAGAGCATCCTTCAGTGAGCCGGGCTTTGCCGCCCGTTGGTGTGCACAATATTGTACGGCAACCGTCACATTCGACAGGCCGCTGAGCATGCGAGAAAATTGTTTTGATTGCATAACAACCAGGACACTTCACATCCATGAAATAGCTGTTTGGTTTTTGTACCAATCGCTTCAATTTGTGCTTCCTTTTTTCCTCCGCTGGACTCGGATGAAGAAAATCTTTGGCTAACGGCATTCTGTAAATTAAAAAATACAATATTTTAATATGTATTTTACTATTATTTATTTTAAACTAATTATAAATATCGTAGGTAAATGAAGGTACATGAATAAAATCTAATGAATTTCATGAAACTACTGTTTAAGAACTTTCATAGAGTTTGTGGTGACGCTTTATAGGTTATGAAACATCAGACATACGAAAATGAGCAATTGTTTCTCTGCAAATATAGAAATATATATGCGGCCACGAATGGAAATTCGAGAAAATGTCAATGATGTCGAATTACACAACAAATACGATTATACCACTCGTAATATATATAATTCATCGAAAATTTATATGATGAAAATTATAGAAGACATGCGAATACATGTCGAAGTATCAGATGGTTTCATGAGTGTGTATCACCAATTGGTATGTTAGAAATTATTTGCAATAACTTCTGGAATACACGCGAAATTTTCTGGCATATTTGAAGCCTATACTTACGTGTTTTGCTCAGTATTTCACTTAAAAATCGGCAAATACAACTTTAGCCACGTGTTTGTAGCGCGACGTAAAGAACTGGAAAGGAGTAGACATAAGTGAAGCATTTGGCAGGTGAAATAACATGATTCTCATAAATTCCCCATTAGTCCCTAGATTGAAGTCCCAGTAGCCCCCGTAGATGTCAGCATTATTAATCCAGCGTAAAATTCAAAATTCATTTTGTTTTGTAAACAAAAATAAATTAATATTTAACAAATATTTATTATTCACATTGTAATTATCTTAGGTAAATATCCATTTCAAATGCTGCAAACAATTGAAGTATATATTCGATAAATTTAGTATACTATTAATTCGGTACTGGCTTTTGTAATCATCAGAGGGATTACAGTGATTGATTAACATATGGTCTATATGCTTTTAATAAAAACTAATGTAAGCAGTAATGATTTTTTGCTAATGAGTGTTGTGTGACTACCACACGTTTCTGATAAAAACAATGATTAAAACAGTTAAAAAAAAAGGTGTATATACATCAAGAAATCAACCAACTCATTAGATAACTTTCATTCTCACATAAATGATCGTCATACCAACTTTTTTTTCATTTATTTCACATAAACATGGAAGAAAGTCTTATTTGAAGAAACAAGCATTGACTAATGTTGTACATATATATTTTATACACATATCTATAGTAATATATGGCCAGTATTTAAAAAAAAAAAGATTTCTTTCAAGCGAGATCGCAATGATGATAATAATTAATTTATATTATGCATTACTAAATACATCTATTGACAAATGCAATATTTATTCAATTTGTCTAAATAAAATAACAATATATCATTGCTAATATCAAAGGTGGAACAAATTAAAGCACAAACATGAAAGATAAAATTTGTAGCATTGTTAAATTACATAACGCGATCTCTTCAATATTCCAATAAATTTCAAGATTTATAATTATACTATTGATTGTTTCAATGTAATTTATTCGGTATGCGTTCGAATTTAGCTGAGTTATAATGTATAAATAGATCGTATTTTGAATGAATATTATTAGGCATAGTGAGAAACCGCCTGAGATTCGCAAACTCGATGCAGTTTAATTGCATCTAAAACATCTTTGTCACATCAATATCGTACACAGTTAAGCTATACAAAAAAAAGAAAAGTATGTAACAAAATTAAAGTATTTCTTTTATTATACGCTATCAGTCACTTGCATGATTTGTTATTAGTATTCATTTTGTTTTCAATAACAAAACGGATGATTTGACATATTACAACAGAGTATTTCTCAATAGATTATTGTTTTATTTATTGCAAGCACGCTTGAACTTTTTCTATCCATTCTTGTGCCGTTACGGCGTCACCCGCACAAAAATTGTACGTTCGTCTGTTTGTACGAAGCTAAAAAGAAACGAAAATTATTTTATTAATCACTTAATTCACCTGTAAATATTTGTCTTATTGTATTAAATTCATCCATCTTACGTCAAAAAATGATTTGTCATCAGTTTTTTTCGGTGGACCAGGCGTTGGCGCCGCTGGATTTACCGAAACAACCTCGGCTAAATCTAAATAATATAAATAAATAAATAAATATATATGTATATATTGTGGATTTTTATATATTTATTAAATTTTATTGGCAAAATTCAAAGTTCGACATTATATTTTTAATAATTACCTATATAACCCTTGCAATGAGAGTCTTCCATTGCATCATAATACCTAAGCTGATGTTTGATGCTATCAAGTACAAACCAGCGTTGTTTCCATCCCTTCAATAATGCTCCACGTTTGTACAAATAACCCTCATGAGTTCGATTCTCTGCGACATTACTCGAAAACTGTTCATAATATTGTTGCGAGGACGTTTGAATTGTTGTGCCACCTACAAAATAAATTATCAATATAATATTAATTAAACATATGGAATTATCTTATGGTGCCTAGTTTATAATAAATTATTAGTTACTTGAATTAACACTTCCGTTATCACCGCCACTTCGTGTTAGTGTATGTGATTGTAAACTGTCAGCGACGGCTTTGTATTTAGTGCAATTTTTCGGTACAGCGTCAGCACATTTGTCATGACAAACGTGACCACAGTCAACACATCGTAAACCAGCTTTCACCGGTCCCCATAAAACACCTGAACATGCATCGCAGTGAGTTGGTGTCGCTGAATCCAATCGTTCAAAACGATGTGGATGTGCATAAACAGAACTCTCATTCCCAGTTGTATTCCCGCCAGCCAATTTGCCACGTAATAATAACTCCAATGTCGATCGTTTGTGAATTAATCTTCCATGATGTCGTACTAATGCTGTACTAAATGACGCGTGTCTTGCCAGCGAATCTGTATTTGGTAGCTCAAGTTTATCCCATAATACCTTCCATTTTTGTGGCAAATGACCAAGTTCCGTCTCGAGTTTGTGAATTTCCTCGAGCAGATGTGAAAATTGATCAGGTACCATAGTACTTATATTGTCATAGCTACGTGTGGTTAATTACAACACAATAATATACAATAAAAATTAATACGGTTAGTTTATAGATAATAATTATTTTAAATATTCCATGGTATTTATTTCTTACCCTTGTGTGACAATTTTTCGATTGCTCTTAGTTGTTCCATCCGCAGCTTCCGCCTCCTCTTCTTGTTGAGAATCTTGTTGAAGAATTTCTAAATCATACGCTGGACCATGGGCCAATTCCTCTTCAAGATAATACTGCCAAATATCCAAACTTGATAAATGCGAAACCGGTCTGAGAATTGGATGCTCCGAATTTGGTGTATACATAAAGTTATAAAAAAGTGGACATCTTGCATGTTGCTTTTCGATGTAATCGAATAGACTTTGACCGAGATTTGAGCCACAATTCGTGCCGACAAGCCTACCACCCGGATACACAATTTCATCATCACTTCCTGTGTCCACACCTTTGTGATGACTAGTCAATGATCCACGTTTGTCTTCCACTGCAGTGATACCACATTCAACACGATCAAACTCACAATCCAATAAAAATGTACGAAAGCGACATGACACCGAGTGATAAGCCAAAAATTTCAAATAGTAATCATTGAATTCAAATGCAAGTGGAAATTGCATTTGAATTTGATGTACAATGTCGAGAAATTGTAAAAATGTCGGTGTAAAATTTGTGGCTTGTGAGTTGACAGCCAAATTGCTACGATGACCAAATCGGTGTCCAAAACCCAACCATTCTTTTTCAATAAGCGTACGAAATCCTTCAATGGTACGATAATGCGGATCGAGACATACTTGCGCAACAGAGCACACTGTTGTCGTTGTATCCCAACCATCCTCTAAACATACCGACACAGATGAACCCTGAACATCCATTAAATCAATTACAGCGCCAGAAAGTTGCATGAGACTCTGTAATTGCTGTAACCACTCTGAACTCTCAATTAATTTATAAAAGCTCTGGTCTGGCTCAACATTTGGTGAGCTGGGCATGCAAGCTCTCATCAATTTTTTGAATGCCGCTTTAGTGTGTCTAACATCATGATATTCAACTGGTATAAAATCAATTTTTGGCGCTGATTCGGTTTTTACACCTCGCATGTGTGCTTTTTCACCGAGTATATACAGCGCTGCACGTTGAAATGTGTGAACGCATTCGGTACCACTGTCAGAGTCAGCTGAATGACGAACAGTGCCACGTTGATTTACAGACGCCAATGAAGCTTGAGAATTGTGTCTTTTGTCTTTTAATGAACCCCATCGACCAAAATTTTTTGGGCCTTTTCCCGCTGATGCTCCGAGCGCCCCCACACCTTTGTTGAATGCATTTCTTCTTGATTGCTCAGGTGTCGCGTTATTTCGATCCTCAGCGACAATTAAAAGTGAATCAATACTTAATGAACTGTCTGACATTCCCCAGGCGGAGCCTTGCCGGACAGCTGACACGGGTGTTGCTGCAACCATTGCCATAAGATATTTCTCTTGTTCCAATGTCGATGTTGTTTCAGACGACGTTGTTTTAAGATTCGCCGATGATGATGGATGTGCTTTGAGCATTCCAATAACACCTTTACCGTGATAACCAGCACCGCGAATTAATAATGCTCTTGTTCGTGGATGCCGCCATGTTACAACTGGCATTCGAGTGTGTCTATAAAGCCGACAAAATCTTCGAATATTTTCATCCGTAATTAAACTTGGTACTATCAATAATGCTGGATAGCTTCTACACATCATATATGCACAATTGACGGAAGTTAAACGAAACGGTTCATTTCTTCGATTATTATTTAAGCCATTGGGACATAGGCCAAGTCTATACCAATCTCTAACATAACTGCGTTCTGAAAGTCGTTCCAATGTTTTTGCATCGGTCGGTGGTGATGCAACAAAACCAGATACTTCAAATTCATCAACTGAAACATCAGAATTTTCGTCATTACAATTGAATTATTTGTATTTTGCAAAAAGTAATGGTTAAAAAGTTGGATGGTGAAAACATACTGCTGAGATCGTCATCATGACTCAAATCGTTGTTATCTGTTACGGGTAGGCTCATTCTACCAGGTGAAGTCATATATTTATTTGCATTCGACACATTCATATTGGGCAAAACATATTTTTGCCTTTTTGATGATTGTTTAGGTTTAAAACCGGCCTTGCGTGCGGTCTTGAGTAGAGTTTTCTTAGCAAATCCCCTATAATATTGATTGACCGTAAAGTATAAAATAATAATATTGTAATTAATTAATTGAAAGACAAAATTTTTACTTGAGAGTTGCATTTTTTTCCTTGCCCTTTTGATGTGCCGTGGGCGTCACCAATACTTGACCATTAAATGCAAAATGATGAAAGATATGCGGCGGATATCGTGCTTTATTAACTAATTTTCTCAATGTATCTATATTTTCCGGTGTCACTTCTTCATCAAACGCAAGTTTAATAAGTTGAAATGTGCATGAGCGTAACTGCAAACCCTCTTGTATACACTGATCTAAATGTGCCAAGTGTTGAACCGCAACGCGTTTTTCTTTCGTCAATGAAGTGACAGGGAATGCTCGAACAACCATTTGTTCGCATGCTGATGGTGAATAGGAAAAAAGCAAAAATCAAAACACGTTAATCAATGTCTTATTAAATACAGTTTAAAAATTTCAAGTCAACAAGAAAATTGAAAAGAAAAAGGGATAATACCAAATGGATCACATGGAATTCCTTTGAAGACAATCCTATAATTTGTGAGAAATATCGCGCCTTCTGCGGGCAATAATGGCGGTGTTCTTGGTAGTCCAGTCGCGCTCTCTTCACGGCCATCTGGAAGAAGATAAACTCGCAAACCATCCATAATAACTTCCTCACCCGGCAACATATTCGGCGTGAGGATCTTGGGCTATGGAAAATATAAACAAACATGATTACAACAATAATGAATCATTGAAATTTTATAATCGATGAAAATAAATATAAAATACAATGATAAATACCTTTTGTATTGGCGGTAGTGTTTTACTTTCACGATATACAGCTTCCAATGTTTCGATATGCATATGAACAACTCCAGGCACCATTTGATGAAGACATCTAACGTGCTCGGAGCTAACACCACCTTCAGTGCAAACACGATCGACGAATCGTGAGGCCATTCGTATCACTGCACTTCCAGTCTCACCAGGATCAGTCTCTTCAAAACCCGATTCCGCATCGCCACTATCGCTCGGCACGCTGTTCCGTGGAACAAAAACATCGCTGCAGTTCACGAAAATTCAAAATATCTTTATTTACAAATTATTTATTTATCTAATCATGCATCAATAGGAGAAAATTGAATTATATTTGGATTAATACTGACGATTCTTACCTATTTGTTATGCTATTGCTCGCTCTTTCATCATCATAAACGTGATCTTGACGATGTATTTTTGCGCCAATATCAGGTGGAACAAGCAAATAAACCATTCTATTTGCGAAATGAATAGCCTGACTGTACATTGTGCTCTCTTCACTTGCAATGAGTTCTTTTTGCCGTTCTGGATCAATTGATGGCCAAATTCGCATTTGTTCTGCAGCTATTTCCAACGCCGATGGTTCCTGACTCCGATAAATTGAGCCACGATCGCGTAATGGAAATTCTTTGCATTCTCGCGGGCTTACTGGGCTCACAAATCCGTCATTAATATATCTTGTTGGAATATTATCGCCCGGTAAATATAAACGTTTAATATCTTTTTGTACATCTTGATAGAATGCATCTTCCCAAAATTGTTGATTTTGCCATACGGCATGCTCTTGAATGCATGTATATGCAAATTGTATCACACCTGTGCATAATTTACGACAAAATGCTGTTGCTAGCGGTAGCAGAGCTGCCGCCACGCCATGTTCATCCATTGACGAGTCATCTTGAAGTGCACAATTCATAAGCCGCACAACCAAATCGAATTGTTGATGCTCCAACATTGCTTTATTGCCAACAACATGTTGCGACAATTCCATACATAAAGCCAATCGCGCTGCTTTACTTTTTAAAGCACGCAATACAGCCGGAAATGTTTTTCGCGCGTCAGAAATTTTATTTTCAAATATACAATTTACACAATTGCGCAGCACTTCAAGTCTACGCGCTGAATTGCTTACTAAGTGTCTGGTATCATGTACCATCGATATGTGGGGACCCGATGGCACTATTCGTGGTTGAAGAGGTCTCAGTGCCGATAATCTTCAAGAAAAATTCGAATATTTTACGTTACATCGTTGCTGTAATTTCTTATATTAACAATAATATTTTGTAATATAGAGAATTAAATAAAATGCCAATAGCACTCACCTAACTTTAAGATTATTTTTTGCTAAACCTTCATCTATAATTGCCTGAACTTGTTCAGGATTGATGCGTGGAAGAAGTGGTTGATGAATACGTGCAAATGCACCTTCAGGTGGTTTTAATATTTTTTGCACATACGGTTGAGGATTCGGATATTCATTTTTGTAAAGTTGATCTGCCAATTCTTGTATATGAGGTAATATCAATCCTAAACAAATTGACACAATGAACAAATAAATGTATATATTTGGCTTGAGTAGTTGTTGCCAAATCCAACGGACAAATTGCAAAACATAAAAATAAAGAACTCACGGTGATCTTGAGATTCTTGTTTGAGTTGATCGCTAAGATTACTGTACAATTCGTCCCATAAATCGCATGGCCGCCACGGCGGACCACGTTCAGCAATAAATGAAGTATAGAACATGCAATCTAACACACGTTGAGTAAAATCACAGCCCATGAGACCACGTTCACCAAGAAACGCCGCCTGCCAATCATTATCATTAAAAAAATACGAAAACAAAATGAATTATCAAATAATTAATTATAAATATTAATTCACCTTATGAAACGTTATTACTGGCTTGGGTTGAATTCTAATTAATGTAAGACAACTTCGATATCCCTGCAATAATTGCGCGAATGTTCTCATGAATACCGCCCGCAATTGTTTATCCAACATTGGCGGATTTGATGTTTCAGTAACCGATGGTGGAAATGCATAGTCCGCGCAAGCAAGTTCCGGTTGTAAAACTAATGAAAGAGCGTCTTGGGTTTGAGATAGAAGTGGCTCCGGTAAAATAGCAAGTGATACACCATCAGGTACTGTGATGGAACCCCCATCTAAATCCGCCACTATTACGTCCATCTGTTGATATTCATTAAAAAAAAAAAAAAAACATAGAAATAAATAAAGATAAAAATAGCTAAACAAACAATTGAATACTTACAAGTTCAGATACTTCGTATTTTAATGAGCTATGGACACCCATAATAAATGGCGTCGGTGTACTAAGAACTTCAACTAGTGCGGCTGGTAATAGTGGAATGTAAACATGAGTATATCGAAATGGGTACATAAGGGCGGTCAATGCGCGACATCCCTCAGTCAGTCTAGAATAACTCGCGGAGTGAAACAAAATTTTGTGCTCCGTCATTACAGCACTAAATAATACTAATATATTTCGAATCCCTGAAATAAATAAAATCTTCATTATTCACTTTTCATCATAATTCATAAGATAATTTCGTGATTGCTGTATAAAAATTCGATATAATGTAAATACCTAATTGTTGGAATAGTAAATTGACACTCGTGTGAGTAATTGGAAGTGATGGGCTTATCGGTGGTTGCAACGCTTGTCGATCACCAGCGCCTATACTAAAGCGTACTTGAGGACCACCAGCTGGCGGTACTTGAATGCAACCAAGAATATTGCCCACCAATGTTTCCAATGGTGTTTCATCATTTTCGATATACACTGTATAAATAATGCCAAGACAGTTCTGAAAATAGATACAATGAATAATGTACCGTTTGTAAATTGAATAATAGTGTGAAAACAAAATGACAAATAATTCCATTCAAACATGATACGTAGTGAATAATACATTATTTAAAGAATAAAATAAATACCCGAAATGTTTCGATGTAATCCAATCTTGAAACTAATACCAGGCACTTTGGTGCATACATGATACTGTGATGTGCAATCGCTGGAATTGTTCGGACCAGTGGTCGACTATCACCATCGACGGGTTCTTCCTCCTCGTCAACTGGTTTACTCGGTACAATTGATACAGTTTCATTGAAACACATGCACGCACAATAATGACGATTTGCATCAATATCAGTAAGAATGGACACAAAAAAACGTGGCTCCTGTCGTTCAGTTGACAAGGCCCATCCTTGCGGTTGGCAAAACTGTCAAATAAATTTAATTGCAAACACTTAGAAATTATTCGTTGATAAATGACAGTGTATACTTATTTCCATAGATATAAATGGATTTTTACCCATTCGATACCGTCAATGAATGGTGTATCTGGCCAATCTTTTTCCGGAAATCTTTGCAAAATTATTCCATTACTCATGCCTGCTCCTTAAACAATAATCACAATGATAAATGGCGGAAATATTTCAAAACAATTTATATCAATTAGTATATAAAATAATGTAAATTACGTACTCTCTTTATCGTGGTCGTAGCCAACGACCACGAAATAGTCTGCTAACCGAGACATCTCTGTGAACTCTTGGGGCTGAATGGGTGCGATGGAGTTCAACATCCCACAGCGTATGTACAACTGTTGATTTCATGAACTTTTGATAAATAATAACCTGCAAAATTTTCGCAAGGCAAATAGTACAAAATTATATCGCTAGCATTCAATAATAAATAATCAAATGGTCTGTGAGGTGTTTTACACCGGGCAATCTAACTGAATCTTCATTTAATTGTTTATCCATTAAATTATAATTAATCAGTAAATGTCATTGTGATAATGCAAATTGTATATTATTCACTGGAATATTGTATTCTCACACAATTAGTTTTTGACAGAATGCTATATATCACGAACGACTTCACGAGAAAATCACTATTGTACAGTTGGATCACACGCATTTGGGGTTGATCTAAACCTCATTGTCAACCAAATTTTTAATGGATATATCATGTATATATACAAATTCTTTATGTCATGTGTTTTATTTTAAGCAATATGTAATATCGCAGCAGTGCCATTGTCATTATTATTAATCGAAATATGATGCCACACCCCGACGTGTGAATCTATAACCTTCCAAAACTAAACTAAGACGCCACATTGGAATACGTACACATATATATATATAATGTGTATACGGATGTATGTTCCATGTATATTACGCAGATGAAAGCAATGTAAAGATGGACCATGAATTTTGAAAGAGTAACAGAGATGTAATGATGGATATGGACAGAGATAGATCACAGTAACCTGGAGAGTCTTTCAATAAACTGGAATTGCTACTGGCATATGCCCTCTATATCTTATTTCTGGTACATATCTTTCTTTTATCTCTTGTGTATTTCCATATTACTATGTGTAGATATAGAAGATTTCGTATTTGTCGTGTTATGAAGAAATAGAAACAATTATTATTTATTTATAAATATACTTTATATATAAGCATTAAGTAAATTGAGTGTTTTCAGATTTTTTTTTCTTCCAAGGATTTTTCTTTGAACGAGTGGTATTGACTTCATATTTCTCATGTATTCCTGGTGTTCTTATTGCTTCCTGATTCACATTGCATTACTGATATTGGTGTTTCTTTTTAATTTGAATATTCAGTATTCGGGTGGCAATATTTTTATATCAATGTGAGTTTACTTGATGATATTAAAGATCAATCAAAATCGCGGTGAAAAGTCAATAATATAATTTACTTCATGTTTAAAAGCTACCTTTTACTGTTGAAAGAGAAAAAAGGAAACACCAATGCAAAGTAATTTTTTTACTCCATTTGCGTTTTCCTATAAAATAATGTTGAAAACAACTGCTTTTTTCTATAGATAACTGGGAATTTATACACAGTGGGGGAATAAAATGCATAAAAACTAAAATTAATAACGCGTATATAAATAATGAGGATCAAAGTACCAAATAAAAACTATATGAAAAATTGGGAGAAATAAATAATTAGCGTAAAGAGTAAAATTAAATTTGTTACTTTATTACATATGTAAGATTGTAGAAGTTTAGAGAAATTTTAATGTTATGTGAATAATATATTCGCAAAAGTGATGTTTACACAGAGTAATTGCAGTAATACATCGAAGAAGACTGTATTGCTCAATTAGTTCGTAATGGAACCAACCAAAAAAAAAAAAAAAAAAAACAAAAAAAAACTCTATCCGTGTTTTATTTATTCAGCTGTTATTTATAATTATATAATGTAAAAACACTTTTGCCGATTTCGTGAAATATTTTTCGAAATGTCATTCTCTAACATAATGGTAATTTTTTTTGTTTTCTAATATATATTATATTATACGAAGCTTCCTAAATCTACAGTGATCAAATTTTCAATACCTTCTTTCGTCTTATTAATGGAAACAATATTTTTTTTTCACAATTTCTTTTCCTTCTAATAAAAAAAAAACAAAAACAAGGCTTTCATGTACGATTCTTAACACAGAAAATAAAAAAAAATACATTAATTTCAATGGACAATGACCGATAGAAATTAATCTCCATTCAACATCAATTAAAATAGGTATTCTACAGTGAACATTTTTCTTATCGTCAAATCGCGTATGATTGTTAAATCTTATACCACACATTCTTAAATAATATAGAAGACGAAAAGTCAATTATTCGGTTTAGAACTGATAGATAATCGCAGTAAACTTGAAAAGAATTGAGATAATTTGTAAAAATAACAATAACATATGTATCCGTATAAATATACAAAGCCATTGTAGACGCGCATTCAAACTTTGTGATGTACTCTAGTTTCATCAATAATATATAGCACGATAAGGATGGTACAAGATGACTAAATAAATAATTTCATAATTTCTCAAAGTACGACTGATCTGAAAAAAAAATAATAATAATATTTATCTATATATATATATATAGATAGAAAGAAAACAAAATGTCATTTGATGCAGGGACTTTCTTCAAATAGTATTTGCTCCACGCATTAAATTATAAATTTTCATTCGAGCATAAAACTTATTAATAAATCATGTTTACAATCTCGTGTTATTCAATATCATCCATTTTTGTTTTTCCTTCAAATTCCAAATAACGTACAATAATAATTACTTCTTCCTAAACTGGTTATAGATGTTGCCAAGGTGTAGACATTAAATTACTTGACGATTCAATAGCTCTGGCAACTGCTTCATGGAGCCCATGTCCCAGCCACATTTGATTGAGCTGTTTGTATTTATTCTTGCACAATTTTAACGGATTGCCCCGTCTAAGTCCCTGATCAGTCTCACCATATTCATCAAGATAAGGTGGACATGCAAATGCACCTCTATTTGGACTGCGTAAAAATAATATTTCACATTCACGTACGCGTAAAAATATTCCAACTCCAGTACCGCATTTACTCGCGTGATAAGTGCACGCACCCACCATACTTTTGTTAAGCTCCGTTTGACAACAATAACTTTGGGAGCACAACATTTCACCGCAAACAAGACACATTGTTGGATTACGTGAATCCTCACGATCAGTATTCGGACAGCTAAACAATGAAACAGTATTTATGAGCTCACTGTAATCATCGGGTAGACTAACCAGGTTATTAACTACTAGCGATTCATTAACTTGCACTGGTTCTCTCGCTTTTGGATGTTCAATCCATCTTTTTGCAAGCTGACAAACAACATCCGAATCCAATAGATCATTACACGTTATTGGTAAACCAAGATATGTACATATATTTTCGTACGTATCACCGTCCTTTGTGGTTAATTCAATTGGAGCAGGTACATCTGTCACATAATGCAAATATAGCACGCAACAACGTAAAAATGGCAATGACACTTCTTTAACACGTTTCCATACATCAATTGCTGATAAACCATTGGTATTTAATTCCAATGCGTACATTAATTTTAATACCCCATCACATTTTTCTGTCTCCTCACTCTCCTCTTGACAATCAACATCCATCGCTTCGCTATTGTCAAATCGACTTGTCATAAGTATTTTTGTTATGAATGCAAGGAATACGAGTTTTAGTAGATGCGCCTCATGTGTATTTCCAGTTATTATTGGCGGTGGCATTTCACAATTGATTGTAAATAATGCGGGATATGTGACGAGAAGTGGTACAAGAATACCAAATGGATCCCAATCCATAAAACCACTTGGTGTTTGTTTCCACGGTTGCCAACTAGTGTCATATGGATTTTCCAATAGTGTTGTTAATAATAGCCATGCATGATAACCAAGCGTACGTAATTGTGAATTGTCACCGTATGGTGGCCATGTGTGACCAAGAATGGCTGATATTCGTGCAAGACACTCAAGACTGTCGCGTTGTCGCGATGACAGTGCACCCAACAATGGCTTTTCCGCGTCACGAAGCATAAATTCAATTGCGTGAATGGTATACGCAGTGGACTTTAATGCAAGTAATGGAACCCGCGAATCTTGCTCATGTGGCTCAACATTCAGTCCCTTTGTGTATGTTGTTTGTGCAAACAGATGAATCATTGAAATAAGATGATCCGATAAATTCATTTCAGCACCAGGACTTGTAAATTCAAATGCTGCTGCAACTTCTTTGCCCAATTCTTTCTCTATTCGCCGTATGGGACACGCAAAATTGGCATTACTATCTTCAGCTGACTGTGAGTCTTGTGAATTTGAACCGTCTTTGCAATATCGACACATTGCATCGTGATTATTATCTGATGACAATTCAGTTATTTCCGTAGTATTTTGTTTGCCACGACAATCAAGTGTAAGCCTCAATGCATCCAACCATGTTTCAAAATTTACGTAAGGCCGATTGGCATTTGTTGGTTGTAGCATTGCTAATGGAGGCAATAATGGCAATACAGTATTGCTCAAACATTCGCATAATGGACACAGATATTCGTGTTTTTCAACATCAAAACTTGCTGGATGTCGTAAACGATATGGTCGACGATTTTCTTTTGCCAATACATTATCAAAATATGTTTGCCAACAATAAGCGTGCATTACATGACCGCATGTACTTGTGTGTGGTGATGCACCGAGGTTTGATGATAAATACAATGGATTTGGTTCGTCCACATCATTTCTCGTTTGACACAAAACAGTCGATTGTTGAACAAACGCTGCGAGCACCATAGCTTTACCCGACACCGTTACACTTTGATCTTCCTGACATAAAATACATGTGTATGTTTTTTCCTCGGCCAAACGAACTGTTTGACGCCGGCCAATAGCAATTGGTGCCTCATCAATACATTCCGAGAGGTCCATTGACGATCCCCGATCACTACTTTTATTTGTATCCAATGCTGCCTCTTCAAACAATTTCGCATTCTTTTTCATAAAGTGCTTTTGCATTGCTGCCATTTGTGCCATTACTTTAGCTCTCTTTTGTGCTGCCATTTGTGTTCGCCATTCTTTACTACTTTTAACTGGATCACCTTCTGACGCTGATGTTTCAGCATTTTGTGTAGCATCAACACTGGCACTCACTTCTGTTGATGTAGAACCAGCTGCTTCACGATATTTTCCAATTACCCAAGTCAAAAGATCTTTATGCGCGTCAATTCGTGGACTGCTCGCAAGATCCTCAAGTAATTTGAGAATATTTCTTTTTGATGCACATTCAGTAAAGACTAAAAATGGATAGTAACCAGTCATCTGTTCTTGCAGAGCATATCCAATTAAATGAATTATTTTGTGTATTTGTGGCTCAGAGAAGCTTCTTGCGCGTAAATTACGTGCTCGTTCCAATACCGTTTGCATTATATGAAGCATTACATCACATTGCAATAAATTCGCCACCAAACTAAATGTCTCTGTGAGTCTTGGCAATTGTGGCGGTGGACAACATTCAAGTTCACCCATTGCTTTTCGGCGTTTTCGCTGTGCCTCTTCAGATTTGCTCAATTCTTCTTTTGTATAGTGATAAAAGAATACATTGTATTCCGCATACAAATGCGACTTCAATTCATATAATCTTTTTCCAGCAGTAGTTTGTGTTGAATTTTTAAAGTCTGCAACGTCATTTATCACACGCTCAAGACCAGTTTCATGGTGTGCACCGTCGGGTAATGTTTTATTCAATTCCGAATGCGACATGGGTTTAATGCAAAGCTGCTGAATAATTTCTTTTTTCAATCGATCATCAGCCGTTACACGTCCAACACCCGGTACATGTCGCTCACCCACAATCGTTATTAAAAGCCCGAGAAATTCTTCAACAAGATTAATTGTCTGTCTTATACTGTCCTCCTCGGGATTTTTCAATGTATTACTCTCAAAATCGGGATCAGCCCAATTCATGAGATTAAATTTATTGAGAATATGAATGAGAAATTCGTTGCTTTCAATTAATGAGGCACCAACTTGCAATAAATTTATATCACGATCAAGCATTTCTGATCGGCATTTGACATTGTGATAAAAATAAAGTTGATTGAGTAAACTGTATCCATTTCTACGCCACATTCCAGCGTGTACTTGTGATATCATTGCTTGTGCACGTAAAACAGGCTCAATTATTTGTTCCGGTGTTAATCGATTGGGAACAATGAATTCGCTGCTTTGAAAATCGAGATCATACGCTTCTAAATAAAGAAAGAGACCCGCGAGAAATCGTGATAGTGGCAAATGGATTGAAACGGGCTCGGACGACACATCGTATTGAATACACGATGCCGAATGATCCGCCAATTCACGTAATTGTTTTGACGCTGGATTATTGCCGGGCTGTTCCCAAAGCTGTTTAAGTACCATACGAAATGCTTTAATCAATACAATTCTATCGGATCCACACCACTCAAGTGCAAGACTTATTACTGGTGAAAGTTTGATGTGAAGATTGAATGCGGATTCCCATTCAGGTTCGTACTCCATATGTTGACCAACTTGACGTAGTACCGCGTCCATCCATTGCATACTCCAAAGTAGTGTTAGCAATAGTGATATTCCTTGAAGGAATCCCTTTCTCAATTCATCAGTCCATGTGTCAGGTTTTGAACTCAACAAATACGCAAGATCGCATAAAATATATTGTGCTCGTTTAAACGATGTATTCAATACATTTCTCTCAAATTCGAGTTTGCCAGCGGCATTACAACGTCGCGAACTCTCGGAAATGAATGTATTTAATAGAATAAATAGAACATCATGATGAGCAATAAGATGGTGCGCCAGTGTTGGCACCGTAAATAATTGAACGGATAGCGATGAAATTGAAAATGAATGATCATGATCGTCACGAATGAAATCTTTCATTACCGACCCATAATTTGCTGTGAATATTATAGCCAATGACTTTTTACTCTCATATTCCATTAACATTCCGGATATAAATAGCCGATGCCATGCTGTTCTTGCGGCTTTCCATAATTGTGAATCCCTCATGAGAATTCCCTCGACTATGGGGACATTCGGTAATTTTGTATTCAATGCAACTTCACTAAATAATATTCTAAATCCCTCGCAGTGGCTTATGAATTGTTGCAACCATCCAAGTAATTTCATGGCAAATATTTGATGGGCAATTACATGAGCATGAACAACAAGCACTTTGAGTGGTTGATTATTTTGTCGTAATGTAAATCGTTCAATATCAGATTTTAATTCATTGCAATGTGGAAAATCTGAACATTTAACAACTGCCCGGCCATTTCTGTCTATATTCGTTACGAATTCTATTGCTTCCTTTTGCGAACACTTTATCACACGTGACAATGTACTTATTACTTGCTCAAACGTGTGCGTTTCATCATTAAATAAAACAGTGCAATAGCTATCGGTGGTGGCAAGAAGTGACAAAGGATCCTCGTCAGTCTCTTTAACTCGTAAATCCGCTGGCAAACCGGGTGTGTGCTCCAATGACAATAACTCATAGCAGTACTTCAATACAGCTTCAAATGTAGCTGTTGCCCGTTCGGCAATGTCCTCAGGCAATTTATTTCCTGATGATTCTTTTGATTGAATTCCAGCAAGATGAATATTGCAAAAGGGATCCTTTTTCCATGCCTCAGGATCGCCACAATCGCAACAGCCACCGCCGCTTGACGTCGCAATTTTATATTTGTGATTTTGATGTGTTGATTCTTTGAAACATGTTACGCATAAAACACAAGTTGGATCCATTCCGCACTCACGACAATTATACGTTGGTTCACCAACTTTGAAAAATTTTCCACATACTGACGGTGGTTTCTCCATTTGTCGCAATTGTTGGAGAACTTCACGTGAATCACCATTACAAATAAACTCCTCTAACGTATTGTACAGCATTTTTTCTGCCATATCCTCATCAAAACTCCAATTTAAACAATTTCCATTTGGCTCGGGGCTGTAAATTTTTGGTACCCAAATTCGCCAATGCTCTTTGAAATGAGTTGACGTTAACATTCCCTTGCTCATTTTGTCCATCCACACGTTGACACATGGTTTACTTGAATTTGGAAAAACAGGCAATATTGGTGACAGAACAACGTCTGCTATCCCCACATGTTGCACGTCAGTTTGCATGCTGTTGTTGCTCATTGTGATGATGAACGATTGCTGCGAGTCAGTGTATGACCTTTACTGAAACTGTAAAATATAATCTCATTCAAATATTTTTTTATTCAATTCTTCATTGCAACATTTGCAAATACATTCATATATACATATAAAAATATATATATTTCTTAATATTTTATAATTTAATTATATTGATTATATTTGATGTTGTGGCAGTTTAGTCTATAAATATAATTCTCTTAAATGAAATTGATTTTGTGCCAATATTTAAGAAGTAATATTAGTTGTTATTAATAACATACACTCGATTATAATCATTGATCATTGTAATTAAACGTTTATTTCAATAATATAAATAAAAATTCAATGAATTGTCACATCATCAAATTGTACATAAAATCGTTACATAAATGCACTTACGAAAAAAAACTTTGAAAAAAAAAAAAAAAAAAAAAAAACAATTATATAAAATACGGAAACAAAATAGAAATTTATAAATTCGTCACCAAGTTGCAATAATAAATAAGGACCCAAATACGTAGTATGTCTCGCGAAAAAATACTTTGGTAAAATGTTTAAGTGTACATTTAGGAGCATGACAATCATAAAAGTAATCTCAATCGGTATAGTGAGGTCATTTAATGAACAGAAAGGCTACTTTGCATGGGCCTCTACTATTTTTAACTGCTTTCGAGGGTAAATACTCACTTGATATGACGATGAGATCAAGGTTAATATGTAAAGGTATCGAAAAGAACGTTCTTTGTTTTACGGAACGTTGTAGTCTTAATGAAATTGGCGAAACGAATGCAATTGTACATTCGTGGCACTGAATACGAGGCGAGTTATCTCGCTTATCGCGTTACGTTGCACACATTTTGTCAATCACGAATAAACGATACTTGACATTTCGAAACGTAAAGGACTATTGAATTATTGCACAGCTGCTTGGAGCTGCTCTCATATACGATGCACAAAATGGCCCTACTTACAGTATGGAATTAACCAAGACTATACAAATTATAGTTTGCCTACCACCTATTTTCTTCTTGCTAGTACTCTAATGTCATTTTTATTATTATATATGTACACACGTACATATATATATATATATGTTTTTTGTATTTCGCAAAGGTGACGCGATACCGATGGCGCTTTTTTTGAATCTAAGTTCGAATGTGAACTGCTGCATGCTCCATATACATAATGCTACATAACCTATTTATTAGTTTTATCATTCGCAAATATAATACTTTGAAATGAGAATAGATGTATAAATATAATAGGAATATTTGACTGTGGCGTTTGATTAAAATATATTTTGTTCAGTCGATGATATTTAATTTACCGTAAATTGAATAGTTAAATATAGAGATTTATAGTTGAGGAATGTCAATCAGAGTTTGGCGATAATATTGTACACATTTATTCGTCCCACGATAGTGCTCTTTAAATTTTCAGATATAACCCAACTTTATTGTGGTGGCATCAATTAAGATCAGCCATAAGTATATATTGACAAACTCTCCTGAGATATCAGTCATATTTTCATTGAATAATTTCTACAATCGGCATTTAACGAAATGTTTAAAAAGTAATGGAACGATATATAGAAGTATAAAAAATAATTTAACAAATCAATGTATAAAAAAATATTGATTTATATTATTTTCATGCTGACAGATTCGACGAGAAAGACAGTGTTTCTGGTGTTCAGCAGCTCAAATCATCGGTACAAAAGGGAATACGATTGAAATTATTACAATGTTATCCAGGTCTTGATAGTCATATTGATCAGATTGTCCCTAAAAAAGATTCCTTTCGAATAGTAAAATGGTACGTAATTCATTACTAAATATTTTTATATTAATGAAATTGTACAATTTCATGACAAGTTAATACTCTTTACTATTATTAAATAGTCATGATCACATTGAAATAATGGTAAATGGCGCTGGAGAACTTTTGTTTTTTCGTCATCGAGAGGGGCCGTGGATGCCAACATTGAGACTGCTTCACAAATGTAACACAATCATTGTCTATTTTGTCATAACGATAATTACAAATATTTAATATGTTTTTCATCAGTATAAGAATTCTGAATTGATGAAGTATTTCGTGATTGCAGATCCATTTTTTCTACCGATAGAACAAGTCGATAAAGGTGCGATTAGGTTTGTTTTGAGTGGTGCCAATATTATGTGCCCTGGATTGACATCAAACGGGGCAAAAATGACACCAGTTCCAAAAGGCACTGTTGTTGTATCCTTTAAATAAATTAAATAATTGATCAATTATCAAAACTCTTCGTCGGAAAAGTAATGAAATATTGACCTTAACCAATTAATAAAGGCTGTAATGGCAGAGGGAAAACAACACGCTTTAGCTGTTGGTATGACGACTTTGTCGACGGATGACATGTAAGTATTAATGTATTCATGCACGTGTATAAATATCAAGCTTATTGATCATTATTTTTTATTATATTTCAGAGCTAAAGTAAATAAGGGTGTGGGTGTGGAGAATTGCCATTATTTGAATGACGGTCTGTGGCAGATGAAAGCTATAAAGTAATTATATTTTTGATACGTCAACAACCATCATGAGCAACTTGTAATAGTTTCCATGATTCTGAAAATCTTTTAACATCGCTGGATTTTTTTCATCATGATTTTGTAATTGGATATAATAAAAATAATAAAATTTACAATGGTAATAATGTAATAATAATCGATTTATTTCACTTTTCTTTATCGTTGTTTACACAATAAGTATTTATTCGTGTTTGTCCCCGTACAAATAAAGTAATTCAGTAAATATAATATAATTGATAACTCTGTACTGTTTGTGAAGTCCGTCAACAATTATTATGAGGAAAAAAATTGTCAAAGTCAATATTAAATTCTACGGATATACATTACAGATATAGAAAAACATGATAAATGTAAATTATACTTAGTTATTTTTGTGTGTTATGTTCGTCATTTGTAAATTCAACACATTGTTTATACTCATTAAATTATTGATGATAGAGCAATTATAGAGATTAGATGAAAATGTACTTTAACCAGATCCTGATTTTGCGTCTCCTTGTCCATCACCTTGATTATCAGGAGGTCCTTGACGCTCCTGTTCGTTATGAAGTGGCGCCGGTGAGTACGCGGAATTATTTGACTCTGCATTTGGTCCGGCACCACCACCCGATACTGGATTATTACCAGGGTTATTTTCGCCAACTGTGTGTGGCGATTGCGAATGATACGGGCTATGAGGACTGTGTGGACTGTGCGGTCCATGTGGATGAGGTCGACCCATAGTGTGTGGTGGATACTGAGGATACGGCTGATGATAATAAGGATGTGAATATTGGGGATAGGGTTGATGGTATGATTGCTGCTGACCATAACCATATGATGGATGAGGTGGACGTGGTGCGAGCGTTACATTTTGTGATTGCGGCTGTCCACCAGCTGATTGATATTGTTGAGGATAATTTTGGCCTGGCGGTATCATCGGTGGTGGTCCATGTGGATTGCCTGGACCCTGTGGCGTCATTACTTGATTGCCTTGGTTGCCTTGATGCGATGGCATTGAGTGATTTGGCATCATATTGGGTTGTTGATGAGGATTGTGCTGTAATGATGGTGCTGGTGATGAGGAAGGTGGTGTTGGTGGTGGATTTGGTGGGCCAGGTGTTGATGTTACGGTATGTTGCTGATGTGGCGATTGCTGTTGCGGTGGAGGTTGATGATGTGGTGGCGGTGCTATTTGATGTTGAGGTGGAGGCGGCTGTTGTTGATGTTGCGGAGGTGCTTGTTGATGTTGCTGTGGCGGCGCTACATGCTGTTGATGTTGTTGCTGTTGTTGCGTATGCTGCAATGACGGTGGTTGATGTTGAGATTGTTGTTGTTGATGTTGTGATGGCGGGCCTTGTTGATGTTGAGGGGGCGGACCTTGCTGATGCTGTGCTGGAGATTGATGATGCTGGGGTGGTTGTGACGGTGGCGGCGTTGGTGGCACTGCTGATTGATGTTGTGGTGTTGATTGGTTTTGAGACGCTACTTGATTTTGTGGTACTGGATGTTGGGCTGTTGCTTGATGTTGTTGGCCTGTTGGATGTTGAGGAGACTGTTGGTGTTGAGAGGGCTGTTGATGTTGCCCACCAGCTTGTTGATGAGGACCAGTTTGATGTTGAGTGGGTGGCTGATGTTGCACATTAGATTGTTGATGTGGCCCAGTTTGATGTTGAGGTGGTTGCTGATGCTGTGGTGGTTGTTGATGTTGAGCGCCAGATTGCGGATGGGGGCCTGCTTGATGTTGCGGCGGTGTTGGCTGATGAGGAGCAGTGGATTGTTGATGTGTCGCGGTTTGATGTTGTGACGGCGTTTGATGTTGCGTAACGGATTGTTGATGTTGTGGTGGTGAAGGTTGATGTTGAGTAGCGGTTTGTTGATGTTGCGCTGGCGAGGGTTGATGTGGTGTTACAGATTGTTGATGTTGTGGTTGATTTTGTGATTGTTGATGATGTTGTGTAATTTGTTGTTGGGGCGAAGTTGAATGTTGCGGCGGAAGGTGGTGCGATTGTTGGGGTGTCATTTGCGATTGCGGTGGCATTTGCGATTGCGGTGGCATTTGAGATTGAGGAGGCATTTGAGATTGAGGTGACATTTGTGTTTGTGGTGGCATTTGTTGTTGGCCGTGGGGCGGTGCTTGATGTGGATGAGAAGATTGTTGAGATGGTATTTGTTGTAGAGGTTGCGCTTGAATTTGCTGTTGCTGTTGATGATGCAATGAAGATGGTTGTTGATGAACATTTGTTTGTTGTTGTGGTTGCTGCTGTTGTGGCGGCGGTTGTGATTGTGGTTGTGGTTGAGGCGTTTGTGGCGTCAATGACTGTGGAAGTGGCTGTGTTGGCTGCTGTTGCTGTACTGGTGTCTGATGATGTATTGGACTAACTGTGACAGGATACATCATGGAATTGTTGCTTTGAGTGTTGGTTGGTTGAACGGTCGGTTGAATGGGTGAATTTGATTTTGCCTCAACATAGGGTGGGGATGGACTGTCCTTTTTTGCATCAATGGTTTTTTCCACATCGGGAGTTTTCTTCTCAACCACTTCAGTTTCCGCCTCATTGGAATTGTCTACATTCATTGCTGCAGGGGTTGGTGTTGGGGTTGAATTTGGTGTTGAATCAGTTGATGCTGGGCCATCAGAGCGATTTTCTTCACTACCCCGCAATCTGTCACGTCGTAAAAGTTCGTATTGGCGATCTACCATCTTGTTAAATGTATCTTCATCCACTGCAGGTTTACAATGCTTTTTCAATTCCTCTTGAAATATTTCACTAGTTTCAATGAATTTACGTTTCTTTGCTTCAAATTTCTCCTCAATTTGTTGCAACTCTGCTTCCAATTTTTTCTGATGCATCGTCAATGATTGAACTTGTCGTCGCAACACTTGCATTCGCTGAGTTGTTACCACTGAACGTACATCAGGCACCACAGTATCGCTAAATATCTCATTTATCAAACGATGATTTCGTGTATAGCGTGAATATGCAACATGCTTCACCGAATAACCATCATCTTGGTCATCATCATCCTCAGCCGGAAGTATATCAATTCGTCTATCCTGTGCCGCTTGACCTTTACTGCTGCTCGTCGATCGCTCATGAGTTTCACGATCATCACTATTATTTTGTGCAACGCACAATGCCGATTTTCCACGATTTTTCGCAGCAATATATGCCAAATAAGCCGGTGAATTATGATAAGTTTTTAAACTCTTTTCATATTCCACCTTTTCTGTCTCATATTCCTCAATAAATTCCGTTTTGTCCACTTCTGGCAATACTCTCCACATCTGACCGATAATTTTCCCTATTTCCCATAGTTTCAATTCAGGATTTTGGGCTTTCACTTGATCCCATACTTTTCTACTATATCTCATATACGGCATCAATGGTTTCTCTGGTGGTTTAGGTGGCTTCGGTAATCGTGAATCAGCCTGAATTCAAAAAGATGTGTTTTCAAATCTATAACTATGTAGAAAATGATTATGTATTCGTAATTTAAATTGAATTATTGGATGAAAACTTACTGGAGCATTTTTTCCAACTTTTTGCGGTGTAAATCCCGGATGCCCATGTGGGGTCTGGGTGAATGGACTTGAAGCATCTTTCTACAAATACAATAAGCTTATTTGATAAGATATTTTATGAGAATAACCTAACAATACAGTAGTATTGTGGAATCAGTTATTTGTTTACACAAGTTTTGAGAATGAATACTTACACCAGCGCCGGATCCACTGCTGCTACCACCAGAAGCTCTCAGGCGTTCTATAATTAAGAAAAAAGTGCAATATTATAATGAGTCAATACTATTTTCAATGTGAAATTGAGATAACTCACGATTTGTAGCAACCATGCCGGACGTAGACAAAGCTACTTGCTTATAATTTTGTGGTAACGCCATACTAACAGAAGCACAATCACTAAATAATCTAAAAAATGATCAATAATATTTTTTTAATGTTCCATCATAGTTCATATTAAATTTCAATATATATTCAAGCATTATTATGAATGATGACGCGTCAGACGCGCCCAATCATCAATTGTCGCCGACAATCCCGGCATTAATTTTTTTTTATATATTCATTCAGTGGAAAAAAAAAAAAAAAAAAAAAAAAAACAAATACATATTATGTGATATTTTATGATTATTAGTAATCAATGATGGTGTGAGAATTTATTTATGTCAGAATATAATATAAATACATACGCTATTCCTTTTTAATATCAAATTACAGATTTACTTTCGACATTATTGGCGTCGTGCAATATTACTTGTATCCGAGTTTGCCCTCTCGTTTGCCACACTGCTGCCATTAAATATATTTGGATTAGTTTCCAATATTTCATTTCAAGTTGAAGCTAACCAATCGAATGATCAGAGTTCACTGCAATAAATGTTACGATTGGATAATATCAGTGCATTTGTTCGCTTCATGAAAATACACCGTGACATAATATAAAAACTTGGTAATAATTTAAATAAAAATCACCAAGATATAGCTCGGCCGGTAAGGCCGCCATTTTAGATAAAGCGTGTAACGCACTCCGTGTTCTCAGTAGTCAATTAATTGTTTCAAATATTCAATACATCGCCGGGCCTTTATTCACTACAAAGTTCGGGTCTGTACCTTCAAAACGATTTCGTAGATTTCTTGGAGCGTATCAGAGTATGATTTTGATTTCGGTGGTTCCTCTAGCATACGCCGTGTCGGAAGACGATAATAATAACCTTAATCACAAAATATACAATCTCCAAAATCTTGTTAAAATTCAATAATTATTGAGAGAAAATAGAATATTTTAATTAGATATGAGTTCGCAACAGAGTCCAGCCGCACTTCAAGCCAGTGTTGATCGTGAAAAAGTGTACACATGGATAATTGAATTATCAAATCCCGAGACTCGTGAAAATGCATTATTGGAATTGAGCAAGAAACGCGAAGTTGTACCGGATTTAGCGCCAATGCTATGGCATTCATTTGGAACAGCTGCATCATTATTGCAGGAAATTATCAATATCTATCCAGCGATAAATCCTGCAACATTAACAGCCCATCAGAGTAATAGAGTATGCAATGCCCTTGCATTACTTCAATGTGTTGCAAGCCATCCAGAAACACGCTCCGCATTCTTGCAGGTACAATAATATTTTTGTTTACATTTGTGTTTGAATTCCTCGACGTTTACCATTAACATACAATAATATTTTTAAATAATATTCAATTGTATCTGCAGGCGCACGTACCACTATTTCTCTATCCATTTCTACATACTGTCAGTAAAACACGACCCTTTGAATATTTACGACTGACAAGTTTGGGTGTAATTGGTGCCTTGGTGAAAACAGACGAGCAAGAAGTTATAACGTTTTTACTTACAACCGAAATTATACCACTTTGTTTGAGAATAATGGAAAGTGGTTCAGAATTAAGTAAAACCGTCGCCACATTTATTCTGCAAAAAATTTTGCTCGACGACAGTGGCCTGTCATATATTTGCCAAACATATGATCGATTCAGTCATGTTGCCATGATATTGGGTAAAATGGTATTGTCATTGGCTAAAGATCCATCAGCGAGGCTACTTAAACATGTTGTACGATGTTATTTGAGGCTATCGGATAATCCTCGGTAATTATTACCCGTTTTTTTTTGTTTACGTCAAAGCCACATTGGCGGATTATTTATATATGGACTAAAAATATTTTTGTTTTGCAGGGCATTATTGGCATTGAGACAGTGTTTGCCTGATCAGTTGCGTGATAATACATTTGTGACATGTTTACAAGAGGACAAATCAACGAAACATTGGTTGAATCAATTATTGAAGAATTTGGAAACTGGACCACAACCAGGACCTCCAACGCAGCCGGGTCAACCAGATCCACGGACTATCGGTATGTCACCGCTCACTTCGTAGAGATATTGAAAAAAAAGCGAAAAGATATAAAGTAAATAAGATAATGGGTGTGAAAAATTAAATGACACTTCAAATAATCCACTTTTATAAATGATCTCAAACTTAACTTATGGCTACACACACGCGGTAAAGTGAATGAAATTCGTTATCGGGATCAAAAAGAGCCAATTTCTTTTCTTTTTAAGTCTTCGATTGAAATGAAAGTACTTGGATTCGTTCAGCTAGCAGAAAATAATCATGATATTGTGAAAAAATACAGGTATGGATCATTTACCGGTTGTTCATTATCCAGGTCAAAATGTCGTATATATTCATGAATATTTTTTTGTGATAATAAAAATTCTATTTTGATTTTAGAGGTTATGATATTGATCCCATCGTTATTGAATAGTTCGCTTGTGTGTGATTGAAAGAGGAAAATTTAATTTGCATAATTTTCTATTTTACTTTAATTTTTTCTTCTGCTTAATGTTATTGAGGTTTTTTGACAATACAGTGATGCGGTGAAATACCAAATGCTCCAAACTATTATGTATATATGGAGAATAACGTGATATATATTGAGATATTGCAAGGATGATATTTACGGAATAAATGTCATATATATTCCGTTCAACATCTGTAAATAAATGTTCACATGATTATAAATCCCTATGCGTCCATAAATTTATTTTGACGCTATTTATTAAGGATTTTCTCTTTCATCGTATCGTATCAGTTCAATAAATTTGATAATGATGTAGGCTAAATTCAAAGTATGCTTGCATTATCAAAGCAATCAACATCAGGTTAACATATTGTGTATAAATTCGATAATTATTTCAATATGTTTTTTATTTTAGTTAATAATTATTATAAAAAAAATAAGATCGCGGTAGTTTAATATTGCTTTTTGTATATTTATAAGTTTAACCTCGAGAAATATTAGACACCGTAATATCTAATATTATCCCAGTTTATCCACAACAATCGTATCTGTTATAGGAAAAACAATAGTTAAATTTTTTTAAATTTCCTTTGTTTGTTCTTTTACCAATATCTTTATTATACTCTAAAATAGAAAACAAGCATAGCGACAATGAAGATTTTTTTTAACTGATTGGTACTCTATATAGTAGTCGCCGAATATGTTTTATTTATATATATA